>JACEGR010002767.1:0-119974 GCA_014170235.1 Listronotus bonariensis
TCAACGAGCTGAAATCTCCCTTTCACCAGAGGTTAAATATCTAGAGTCATCTTTGACCAAACTAACCTGGGACCACACTTAAGCAAAGCCACACAGAAGGCAAGAACTACCTGGTAGATGCCGAAGACTTTGGAGCAATTGGGGACTCGTCCGATGATGAACCCATGGTTATACAAATGGTCGCCAGACCGAACATAACCTACGGGTCAATTGCCTGTGCAAAGATGCCAAGCAAAAGACGGCATAAGGTACTTAAGCAAAGATACAGAGACCTGCTTGTCTATGTATTACGGGGCCGCTGAAATGACCTACTGCAGCACTGAAGTGTTAATCTACCGCCACTGATCTACATACAGGGTGAAGTGTAAAAGCGCAGGCTGTCCACCAAGGCCAGAGTCCCATCATAAGACAGGAAAGGGCCATGCAATGGAGATTCAAGGAGGACCAGAAGTCAACTCAGTGTGTGAGATGCCACTTCCAGACAAACATGGTGGTACCAAGCTACTGGCTAAAACAAAGGTTTCTCAAACTTTAATACCAGACAGAGCGTGACTGGGTGGTGTGGGCCTGCATTAAAGCCGACCTAATCTCAGTATAGCAGGCGGCTCCAAAAAACAGACCAAGGAGTTGGAGCAGGTATATATGGGGACAAAAACCATGACTGAAAAATAAACTGGTCTCGTGACACACCTACTGTGTTCCAGGCCGAAATTGTAGCCATAGAACAATGTGCTAGGAAATCATCAGAAGGAGCTATGAGGATAAAAACCATAGTAATCTATTCGGACAGCCAGGCAGCCATCAGGGCACTCAGTTCATGCAAAATCAGCTCCAAGCTGGTGCGGGACTGCGTAATTGCCCTGGAAGAGGTGGGTGCGTCCAACAAGCTAACCATTGCCTGGGTACCAGGACACGAAGGCCACGAAGGCAATGAAGAAGCCGATAAATTGGCAAAGGAGGGGCTGGTAGGACAATGGTAGGTCCTGAGCCCTACTGTGGTATTCCATCATGCCAGGTAAGGTCATCCATTAGATCATGGATTATGAGGGGAATCACAAGACTGGTGGAGGAGAACACCAGGACAGCGTCAGGCGAAAGTGTTCATCAAGGCTTACTCGCCAGAATTTACAAAAGACCTTCTGAATTATAACCGGAAGGCAGTAAGAATAATAGTGGGTCAACTGACAGGTCATTGCAGACTGAATAAACACATGGAAACTATGGGCCTGGCAGAAGAAAACCTATGTAGGTTCTGCCAGGAGGAGGAAGAAACCGCAGAACACGTATGGTGCTACTGGCGAAGCCCTTTGTCGTCTGCGGTTTGCAAGGCTGGGTGAAGAAAAACCTAAAGCGGCAAGATATACCAAGGGGCCAGTTTCAAGCTTGTGGAGTCTGATTAAACAGACCGGCTTGGATAGCGTGCTCTAACCTATGGACGGAGGACACACAATAAACCTGAGCAGGTTGCAGTGTTAGAGGATATGCAATCCACCTCCTAATCTAATCTAATATTATTTTTAATTAAAATAACCTAATGTATTAGGCCTATTTTTTAAGTATGTTGTAATTCTAGGCCTTTTTACCCTACTATAGTATATTAAGGCCTATTGACGAGGTGTTCGAAAATGTTTAATTTTATTTTTTATGTACGACAAGTCTTGAAACTGAGTTACGTATTATAATAATTAGTATACTGGGTTAGTCAAAAGTTCCGTAACTTTTAAATATCTTTAAAACCGCTAAAGCTACATTTACGTGTTGCCAGATTTCCCAGTTTTGTGCTAAACGTAGTTTTTTTCTGTTTTTAAATGAGATGTCCCATTTATTTTTATTGCATTAGATTGGCCGGATCAAATTTAGTAAGTTTTTAAATTTTTAAAACTATGTCTCTATTAGTTGTTGAGATATAATACACTACACTTTTAGCAACAAGTAATTTAGGGCTTAAATATCTTTAATACTACTGAAGCTATGTTAACAAAATTTTGTATTTAGGGGTTTTTTGGCATGCCTCATTCATCAGTGATATTAGTATTTCTGCCAAATTTTAATAAAATTGCGGTGTTGTCATATCTCGATAACTAATAAAGATTAAATTTTGAAAATTTGGAATCTTACTAAAGTTAACAATTTTCTTTTATTGAAATAAAAATAAATAGGGTATTCCATTTTAAATACCAAAAATATTACTTGTTTAACGGTTTAAAAATATTTAAGAGTTGCAGTTCTTTTACTAACCCAATATAGATTTGGTTTACAATTCAATTTATTAAATTAAATGTGCAGTTTTTATTTTATGTAAAATCTTTATTAGCTATCTTGATACGATTAAATCACTAATCTCGATGGATTGCCAATGTTATAACCTGCGCGAAACAAAAGTTACATTTTATGGGCGAAAAAACCGGTTTGTGCGCAAGCCAATTGAGGGTAAACGCACCCGGCGACAAACAAACTATCCGCATTATAGGAAAGAATTTGTTGACGGCATCCTGGTTTTCTGTTCGAAGTACGGTATCTAATGAGCGTTACGGTCAGACCGCGGACGGAGGGTACGGGGTGCCGGTGTTTGTATTTTTGCCACGGCTTTTAAGTGCGCATGTTCGTCCACCGGCTGCGCGAGGTCGTAAAAATCCGAAAAATGCTTCTTGCCACTGCGGATCTAAATGTAGGTTATCTATGGATTAAATATTTTAAAAACGTGTGTTACTTTATTTTTCTTAAAAATGTAAAATTATCCGAAAAATACGTTTTTTTTTATTAGGAATACTATGTTAACCAGTGTAAATACACGTAATTATCCTGTTAAAATATTTTAACTACTAATTTTTTTATATACAAAAACAATTCTTTGAAAATTGTATTGTGAATTAATCAAAACAGCAAACCTTATATAATATTAAGTTTCTAAAACTCATTTTAATTCGCAAACCAAATACAATAAAACCCTTAATTTCTTAATTTGTTAAATAATTATCCAATGACAAGCATCTATCGCAACCTTTTAAATTAATATTTACAAGTCAGGTTAATACCACAATTTATAATAATAATAATTATAATAATAATAGTCGTCTTTTAATAAAAGAAAAAACATATTTTTACAGAATACATAAAATTTCCAAAAAAATCAAATAAATAAATTATAATAAATAGGTTTTTATCTAACGTTAACAAAAAAGGTAAAACGCAAATAAAAAATGGATCCATAACGTTAAATTGTAGCAACGGACACAGCACATGGCACGTTTACCACTGTGGGAACCATTCGCTTGTGGTCAGCATGGTGAACTAATACAAGTGCCATTAATTTAAATAAGCCAGCCACTGCCTTACGGCACCATTTTTATCATGAGTCGTGACTGCACACAAAAATCTCAATGGCACTATATTAACTTTTTTCGTTTATTAAGACATCATCTCTAAACAGTTTGCATTATTATTATTTTTAGTATCTCCAGCGGGCATTTCTTGCAAGTGTTTATCTAAACCTGTTAACTGGTTATCTGTTTGTTTAGAGATTTTTTTATAAGGTGTAATATATTATTTGCAACCATTTCGTTAGGGTATTAGTAAAAAACTAGTTGACTGTCTGGCAAAGATAAAATTATGCTTTAAGATAAATTCTAAGATTTGTTTAACTTTTTTAAGATAAACATCTTTTAATATAGTGGATTATTATTATTAGTTTTATTTGACGTTATAAAATACTACTTTAAATAAATAAATATGTTACTCAATTATACTGAATTAATTGTATTTTACATAATAAAGGATAATGGTTTATTGTTTTATTTGCACCCAAAACTTTTTAAAATACGACAATTCGTACCAACTGCTTAAAACTGGTAAATATGCAGGGGAAGGTTTTGGTAATTTTGTTAAAAAAAATTTTTGCAGAGGCTAAAAAAAAGTAAATGTTTATAAAATATAAAAATTGACTAAATTTTAGGTTTCAAGTCAAAAACTGTTTGTGTCAAAGAATCATATATTAACCATTAACATTCTTCATTAGAAATTAAATATCTGGTCTGATCAACAAACCTATTATTTTTTGTATATCAAGAATGTTATCCATAAGGCTTTAAGAGCACGGTGAAGAATAAAATAGAATGTGCCCTTAGCCAAAATGTTACAATTATATTATTTTAATCAATAGTTAAATACGACATCAACCCGGAAAATTAAAATTGTCTATGGTCTTTTGAAAGTAATTTTTAAAGTTAATTAAAATTTACAATGTTGTCAGTGCTTATATGAAAAGCGTCACGTTTATTAAATATGCTAACAAAGGAACAAGCAATAGAAAAAGGATGTCGTAGCATGTATCTTTTGTAACGTAGGCACACTCCAACTTAGTCACTGGACTATGTTATGCGCCGTTTTAAATATCTTTGCGGGCATTTTCACGAAAATGCAAATTTTGGCATAAAATCTATTCTATCTACACCGAAAATGTGCTACCTTAGGCGACGATGGTGACGTCGGCTAATCTCTCGTCCAACAACCAGGTAGAATCCGGGATTTATGCTTTTCTAGTTGCACATACTATTTTTTTCCTTGATCTGAATGGTTACTTACAGTGGTGTAGGTAGTGAGTAGGCGTCCTTAGGCAAAAAATTAGGGTCGTAAGTACAATTGCAAGAAAATAAAATACATCTATAATTTGGCCCAAGTAATGTAAAAACAAAAATTCACCTCTTTGTTTCTACACCTTTACACATTTTTCTTTTTACTGCTAAGCCTGGGGGCTCCTCCCAACTCCAAGCCCCCCTCCCTGAGCCTGGGGACACCGGAGCACTGCCTTGCTCTAACCCCATAGTAGCTACGCCACTGGTTACTTAAAGTTCTATATATTGTCACTTAACCAAAAATACAATTTTATTTACAGAATTTATTGATATAACTTTATTTTTTTAATGAGACACCCTGTATATTATACCACCATTTAATACGCCTTTTAAAGAGCTTTACAAAAATACCACATTTGATATATCTATCTTTATTAGTTACGGAAATATAACCATTTATGTAATTTCCACTACACCTACCTACAGAACTAAGCTTAGACTGTAGATATAATAAAAATTATATCTATTATTTTTTATGAATTTAAATGGTCATATTTCAAAAACCATTAAATATTGATAAATCAAATGTAGTATTTTTGTAAAGCTTTTTAAATGACCAATGGTGGTTAATATACCCATTTAAAAAATTAAGTTATGTCAATATATTCTGTCAATAAAATTGTTTTGTGTAATCTTCATAACAGAAAAAATTAATAAATCACTGCACAAATTGGGTTTCGGGTAATTTTTTTAAGTTAAGGAATAGTTATAGACATTTAAAATGTGAACAAGTTAGATTGGACGCACCGTACATATATAAAACGAAAACTTGTATACTACTTATTTATTATTCATACTATAATTTGGCCATTTAATATTGAGATACCTAAATAGTAACGGGCGCGGCGAGTTTTGAGATCCTACATAGGTGCCATGTGTCAAAAATTTCGGAAGAGCAAAAAAAATGGTGATTTAGTGAATTAGTTTTTGCGAAAAAAGGTCTATATACATCTACGTTTCGCACGATCAAAAAAAGAAGGTCTTTAACCAAAAAACATTTTATTTACTCAATTTATTCTTGCCTGATAGCAAAAAACATGTTTTATTCTTATATAGGTTTATTGCTCCCATACATTTTACTTCTTTGGGTACATTGTCCCCCGAGCACCCACGTACTCGCCGCCACTGCCTAGTATCTTAGTAACTGTTACTGACTTATTAAACCAATAAATTATAGTTTTTATTGTGTTTTACTAAAGTTACTGACCAATGTAATAGATTATTTGTTCAGGTATATTTCTAGCCGATGGCAAAAGAATACTAAATTTGTTTAATTTCTTTTTACTAATTTTTTCAAGTGTAACAACCAAGCACTACGTGTAAATAGTATCTACAAGTATGTATCTATAGGATCAGTAATTTTATACCCTTATTTTATGTTAGGCATAACACTATATGGGTGACCTAGATTCTAAATCAGATTCAAAAGCACTTTGCAAAATATGAGGGTGAATGCAACCCCATTTTAAATCTTTACCGCTACCTGCACATTACATGAACCGTTACACATTATACATATCGTTTTTTTATGTGACACATGCAATACACATACGCCCCCTTTATCTAACCGTTATTTCTCCCTTATTTAAAAAGAGCGCACCCATATGTTTCGGTAAAATAAATAGAGGAGTTTTGGAATGAAAGGTACGCTTATCATAAGTGTTTTAAATTATATGATATACATATTAGACTCGGAAAATATTGTTTAGAGTGCCAAAAAAGAAAATATCTTAAAGATTTAAGGCCTTAATAATAATAATATTTAGAGGTCCCTTTCTTTAATTTAGATTCTTGTACTTTCATTTTTACGCAAAAGCTCCCTAACTATCTAGGTAAAAGAATAAATGTGCACGTATGTCTTTAAAAAATTGAAATGCCTACAAAACATCTTATTAAAAATTTTCGTTAGGCGATCGTTTTTAAATAATGAAGCTATAAGAATTGATATATTTTTAGATTTACATTTTTTATTTTGGAATTTTGTAACTAACCAAAAATAAATATATAGACAAACAACAACATAGTATCTTAAAAGGAATTTAATGCTTTACAGAAAAGGTCTCTTATTGTTTTTAAATTAAATCGTTCTTTTAAAAGTTCTTTACAACTTGAGTTTAGGAAAAAAAATACTGTTTTTTTTTATTTTTAAACCAAGTTTTTTACTCATTGAAACAAATTAATATATTATATCATCTAAAATCATAACTTTATTAATTTTATCGCTTAGAATATCTAAATTTTATAATATATCCAAACCTACTGTAGATTAATAGCTATTTGTTATACGAACGTAGATTTACTTACTTTAAGACAGTAAATTTACATTTCTGTATAATAAATAGCTATTAAGCTAGAATTCGTTTAGATATATTATAAAATTTAGATATTTTAAGCAATAAGTTAAATAAAATAACGATTTTCGATGATAGAGTGTGAGCCAAATTAAACTTGCACACTTTTTAACTTATAATAACTTTTTATCTGTTGCGCTCATATTTTTCATTTTTAAGGCGCTAATAGGTAGATACGTTTTCTTTAGGTTTGCCAATTTTAGTCAAATAGATTTAAACAGGACTGGACTTACAGGACTTTTTCCAAAATGTTGTAATAAACTTCGTTCCAAAAAATTTATTTTTATCTACAACTAGGCTAATACGTTTATTTTTATTTAATTTACTGTTAAGTTTGGTCAGCGTCCAACTCAGGAACCATAATTACCACACATTTTTGATTTTTAAACGACACTAAAAAAAGTTCTTTTAAAAAATCGAGAGTAATGCATGATTTATGTGAAGCATTATTTATCAAAAATAATTATAAATTCTAAAACCTTAAGTTGTTGACAGATTCACTTTTACTGAATTATTTCTCATAGTTTGTCTACAAGAAAAATGTATTAGCTTAATTGTAGCTAAATAAGATTTCTTTGCAACGAGGTTCCATACAGTATTTTGAAAAGAAAAAAGTCCCGTGGGTCCAGTCCTGTCTCTTTGATCAAAATTGGCAAACCTCGAGAAAACATATCTTTCTATTAGCTCTTAAAAAAAAGATAGGCGCAACAGATAAAACGTTATTTTTAGGTAAAGGTGTGCAAGTTTAATTTGGCCCACCCTGTAAAATATATCAATTTGTTTCAATGAGAGAAACAAACCTAGTCAATAATTTTTTTCTTTAACTTAAATTTTGAATAACTTTTAAAAAAACGATTTTATTTAAAAACATTAAGAAACCTTTTTGTAAAGCATTACATTTCCTTTAAGAATCTGAAAGAATTAAAATACAAATGAAAAATCTAAATTAAAAGAGAGGGATCTCTAAATATTAAAATTAAGGGCTCAAATCTTTACGATAGTTTTTTGTCGCCCTAAAAATTATTTTTGATATGTTTAAAAAAAAAAAGAAAAGTGGATTTTTAAGCCCAGTCTAATAAATATACTCTAAATTTAGTTTTGTAATTTAATTTGTCATCTTCATTAAGGTATGATTTAAAGCGCAACAAATAATTGCTTTATAGTTTTGTAACAACAAAGATTAAGCTTCTATCAGTACCGAAACATTTTCGGACACTTTGAACTTACACTAAACGATGGGATTTGAATTTTTGCTTCTCTTATTGTGCATAAAAGACTTTTTCCCACAAAAATTTGTGATTATTTACGATCTAGACACTATTTACCCCTTTTTGTGGTAAGTTTTACACTTATTTTGGCACCGTTTGAGAGATGAAAGGGTTTAAAAATTCTATCGGCATTTCAAGTGACAATACATCAGTAGCATATGGCTAAACGTTCAGGTGGTCTCTCACCACCTGTCTAGTTGACTGCGTGGCTAAGAGCTTGGGAATATGGATCTTTAGTAAGAAAAATGCAAACACATATTGCTCTTTTGAGAAAATAAAATATATTAATTTTGTAAAAGATTTTTTAATATTTTTTATGATGTCTTTTAAGAAAGTAACATAACACAAATCTTTTAAATGGTGATATTGGTGATAATATAGAGAATAGGACAAAAAATATATATTTGCTCTATAAAAACCCCGTATATAATATCATAAAGTGCTTTTTAAAAGAGCTCCAAGAAAGTACCACATTTTTTAGTATATCTTATTTTAATAGTTTTGACAGAATTTCCTTTATACAGGGTGTTCCTTAAGTACATGCTAATATTTAATGGGGTAATTCTTGGATTCATTTAAATATAAAAACTTTTTATGGACCTATGTTTTTTTTTTTTTTTTTTTTATCTTTGGACAAACCACGAAGGCTAAAAGCCTAAATACTAACGTACCGTGGGTGTCTTAAGACGTTAAGGACATATGTCATTTTTTTCCTAAAATGAGAATGAGTCCAAAATTACTCCCATAAATATTAGCATGTCTTTAAGGAATACCCTGTATCTAGGTTTATAAAGTACTTGTAAAGAACTTTAAAATAATATACAGGGTGATGCATATAAAATGACTGACCATAATACTCTTAAATATTGGCTTCCCAACTGATTTTACAAAATAAAAATTAGACTATTTTGAAGACGTTAATATGAATAGCTCACACACTAAAATTTTTTATTTTTCTAATAAACCAATTAAATGATATTTAAGAACAATTAGTTGTAAAATTTAAGAATAAACAAGATATTATATTAATTACTGGTGGATTCATTACGTTATATAGTCGTAATAGGTATGCAACGATTTTACAAATGGTTTTTTTTTAAATATTTTTGTCTTTTTAAAATATTAGGAAAGTTGGTGTGTAAACTTATTCTATCAACTTATTTAATATAGTCCAATACAGTTTTGTTGTAAAATCAATAGGGAGCAAATTTTTGAAAAATAAAAATTTACATTTGAGTTCCTATGGCCAGTCTGACGATCCATCACCCGGTATACTGAAGGGTTCGGATTCTAGAAAATAGCACTTTTACGCCCGCGGCTAAAAGTTGTGTTGTGTTAGCTGTGGGCGTAAAAATGCTTTAGGCCAAAGGTGCGAACAATATTTTTTTGTATGACAGAAATTAATATACAAGCATTCACTGTAGTTAGAAGAAAATTTGCCAGCTTTTAATGTTTCAAATAGTAATCAGTATACTTTTACCATATGTTTAATTAAATAAATTGTTGTTTTACCAAAAATAATTAATACTTTTTTGCCCCATGGCGAAAAAGTGCAATTCTACCCCGGTCGTACAAAAATATAATTAAATTCAATTAAATAACACCTTTTAGTGTTTGCTTGTCGATTCCCATGGTGAAATGTCAATATCAGATGACCACTTCGCATGAGAACTTTTATAGGAAGTTGTGACAATATTCTTAATATTGTATTTCCTGAAACTATTGTTGTGATACACAAGGGATGATAAAAATGTGGGGTATATGTGGTAAAGGTGTAATATTTAGGTACGTGAGAGTAATCAACCCCTTTTCCTGGGTAAAATTAATTTTATTTCCTACTTTAAAGTTAATAGGTTGTCCCTATAAACACCGGTTTATTAAAGTAAAAGCAAAACAATTATTAAACATCCAATTTTTAATAATGTTGTTTAAATTTGATATAGTCGTAATTAAAGAAATAAATGTTTATTGGTCAACAGATTTTTTGTAATTAAATACTTTAAAATTAAGGTTAGAAGGGATTTAATTTACTCAAAGTATTTTAATTAATGGTATCTTTATTTTAAAACACATAAGTGTCCTTTTATTTAAATAAATATTTTAAAAGGAAAATTTGCATATAACTTTCTTCTAATGACTTTTTAACTTAAATTAATTCAATATTTAAATAATCCAGAAGAACATATTTTTAGATTCTTTTTATGTTTTGCTGTGAAAAAACTAGTACCTATGTTAAAGTTTGCTTGCTTTGTTTGCTTCTATTCTAAGTATCATTAATAAAGTAATGTCTATTCGACCAGAACTAACAAAGATATAATAAAAATAAATAAATTAAAAACAAATATGTAGAAACAGGTTACTTTAGTTTTATTGTTATATGGTTAACTTTGCTACTCACAAAAAGAATATTAGCAACTTTATAAACCACATAACTCTGCTTAGCTTAGTTGATAAGGCCAACTACATATATATGGATGTTAATATTTTTTATTACTTAATAATATACGTATATTTTAATTATTCGAGAAAAACATTTTATTGTCTTAAAATTAATAAAAAAATGTAAACGTAGTAACATTATATGTTTTACTAAAATCCAAACAAAGTGTGCTTTAGTTATAAAAATAAAATTACTGTCCTGACATATACAGATGGCTTTAAATACAATTTAGGATATGCTCTATATTGGTTAGGCAGTATGATTTATTAATTGGTCTTTTTGTTGGGTACACCCCAAAAGTCCATCTAGAAGGAATAAGACCGCTCCGGTGCTGGCTCACCTTGTTTAGCCCTATTGATCCCTATGAACTGGCCGGTCACCTAAAAGAAAATAAAGAAAAACCCCCAAAAACCAAAATTCTTGCCATCGAAACATCGTAGTATGTGTCGTTATTTTTGTGATTTTTGTTTAAAGTTGATATACAAATATAAACCATTTTAACCAATTTTTAAAAGGCTCCAATAAAAAAACACAGCATGAAAGATTTTATAAGTTATTTTAAATCCTCTTTAACACAGTTTGATACATGTCAACACGAAAAATGTAACAAAGCAATCATCATTTTTTACTTTTAATCAGATTATATGAGGGTCAGTAAAAGCTTGTGGGAGTGAATTGTTGGAGCATTTTTTAGGTTTTGTTCTGAAAAGCAAACAATCTTGATTTGATTCTAATCAAAAATTATAACTGTAGCGATATTTTTCTGTTGTGTATATGATAAAGCCTGATACTTTTATCCTATAGAAAACAATATTAATTCGGGCAAAAAATAATATGAATAGAATAAAAACAGTTTTAAAGATCGTCTGGTTTAGATAGGTATAATAAAACCCTTAACTGTTTTTTGTTGATGAGGAAGGGTTCCTTTTTAAACTTGGCAAAGTATTTAAAGATTTTGCTTTACTAGTGTTTTTTTAAAAATATTTTTCCCATCAGACTATTTGTCAGCCATATTATTACGTTTTGAAAACGAACAGAATAAAATAACAAATTATATTACGCTGTATATGAATGCTTTCTTGGCCACCGTACCGCTTTGAATTTAATTAGAAAAATTTGCAGTTACTGTCACTACGTTTTAAAAGATATATTCTATAAAGACAAAAAGGCCACACCTTGTTAAAAAGGGAGTCCAAGACTAACATTAACTGAACTGACGACTTTGATATTTTCAAGTTAAGAAATTAAATAACTAATATACAGGGTGGGCCAAAAGTAGGTAATCCTAGTCTTAGGATTGGAAAATTTATAATGGACCACCTATCAGTTCCCCAACGAACAAAAATTGGTAAATTTTATTTTCCAAATCACAAACCAATAATTTTTACCCAGCGTTGATACCGTGCACATTTTAATAACAGGGATGCGCCTACTTAAAAACAATTCGTGCTATTGGGTGCATTCAGGGAATACTCAATCGCTTAACCGCTGGGTAAGCAGAGTGTCAAAGCTGTCAAAATAAAGCCATTGTATTAATTTAATTTGATAATTTTGACAAATCGCTTACTCAGCGGTTAAGTATCTATTCCTAAAATCGTTCTAAAAAAATAAGAATTATTACTCCGTACTGCTTGTAAATTACTTGCAAAGCAAGATTTTGCATCCGCAGGATATTACCAACTCTGGCGTTACAAATTTTTACACTCTTTTAGAGCTAATTGAGATCACCAACCGCAGACCGGTTTCGAACTATTTTGATTCTCATCAGTATAGTGTAGGCGATAACAATGAACCCAAAGAAATTCCTTAAAGCACGTAAGGGCGTATAAAACTAGAAGCTTATTATTAATCACGCCCTCTGTTGGTAGTGTGAAAAATAAGCTAACCTGGGTTCGTAATATTAATACCTAACAAAATTTAGGGGTTTTTGACAAACAGTCGAAAATCGTTCTAAAAATAAGAATTATAACTCCGTACTGCTTGTAAATTACTTGCAAAGCAAGATTTTGCATCCGCAGGATATTACCAACTCTGGCGTTGCAAATTTTTACACTCTTTTAGAGCTAATTGAGATCACCAACCGCAGACCGGTTTCGAACTATTTTGATTCTCATCAGTATGGTGTAGGCGATAACAATGAACCCCAAAGAAATTCCTTAAAGCACGTAAGGGCGTAAAAACGTAGAAGCTTTTTATTAATCACGCCCTCTGTTGGTAGTGTAAAAATAAACAAACCTGGGTCCGTAATATTAATACTTAACAAAATTTAGGTATTCTTGACAAACAATCAATCATTCTAAAAATAGAGGAATTATAACTGCTTACTGCTTGTAAAGTACTTGCAAAGCAAGATATTGCATCCGTTGGATATTATCTGCTCTGGCAATGCGGTTTTTTATACTAGCCAAAAGTCTTTTTTCAAATCTAATTGAGATTACCAACCTCAGACCGGTTTCGAACTATTTTCGTTCTTATCAGTACGGTGTAGGCGATAACAATGAACCCTAAAGAAATTCAAATTTTATTACCCCCAGCAACAGTACACAACCCCCTGTCTAAATTGAACACTGAAAGAAAATAAATAAGTTTATTATTAATAGAAATAATTCAGAAAATATCCAGCACATGCAATTTAAAAATAAAAAGCACAAGCGCAAACAAAATAAATGATCTGGGTACGTGACACAATAATTTTAATCACTTATAGAATTTTAAAGTCGTTGTCCAAACGAACGAGGTTATGTCAGTCCAATTATAAGTTTCCGGTTGACGGATCAGATGAAAAATTCGACGTCTTATATGATAATCAAATTTTGATGAATGGTTAAAAACACGACTTTTTTATTTAATTTAATTCACTTGAATGATCAAAAACATGGCTTTTTCATTCAATTTAAGTCTCCTGTTGAATTATATACAACTTATCTTAAGTACAATTACAGAACCACCGGGATTGGAAATATTTTACTTGAAAGTACTTTATTAAAATTAGCTATTTATTTAAAAAATATAAAATATTAAGAAAGTATTACGTTTCTTTATTTTTTTGATAAGTAAAGCATTAAAAATTTAATGTTTTTGCAATATAAAGAGGATGCATGTCTCAATTTAAAAACCATATTTAAATTATGTTTTTTAATATTAATTCAGAATCATTTTCTTATTTATCAAATTAAAAAAAAGCTTTAAAAGCAAATTCTTTATAGGTATTTTTTTCGTAAATTAAATTACATTTCATCACAAAGCTTAAATTTCACAAAACTATCTGCCTTTACTTATAATTTAGACATCCAAAAGTCTTTCTCAACATAATTGCAAAGTTAAAAATTCAACTGGCTATACATAATATACAATTTTTAATAAACCTAGGTATAGGTTAAATTTCAGATCTTTCCATAAAATTTTGTTTGAATTCACGGAAAAGATTTAGAGGATTTGATTTTTATTCTTTTAAGTTTCTTGGGGGCTAATCAATATATACAGGTGTCCCCTTTATACAAGAAATAACGTCGTCCTTGTACAAGATACAAAAGAAACCTAAAAACACCTATTTTATTAGCAGTGTTTTTAAATATTTCATTAAATTAAATTTCTTAGCAGGGATCGAGATCCTATATACAAATAAACGTACCTTTAAAAAAATCGTTAGACATCGTCAAGACCCAATTAAGAGACAGTTCGACATTTACTACAAGTACAAATAACTTTGTTACTCCTTGAGGAAGTGATTAAGCTCCTAAGGTGTTGTCTGCATAATTTCAATTTTTAGGTGGGAGAGAGGTTTTATGACTAAAATAATGGCTTTCCGATGAGTTTAAGACTCCTATTAGTAAGCAAACTCTTTATATGAAATGCTTTGAAACTAATGCTGTTAACACTGCAATCGTGAAACATATTTGGCTTTGATATGTCGACGATACTTTCATAATCTGATATGGAACCGATAAACAGCTAGACTGCTTTCTTAATTATCTAAACTTAATAAACATGTCTAATAATTAAATTCACTATAGAAAAAGAGAAAAATGGATATCTACCTTTTCTGGATGTTCTTGTCAGCAGACATAATGGAGTAATCAATACATTTGTATATAGGAATCCCACTTACTTGAGACAATATCTTAATTTTCAATTAAACCATTCGAAGCATCCAAACTAAGAATAATTAAAACTGACATACAATAAACAACGACAAAAAACCCTGATCCTGGCTGCTAAATTGGGCAATTTTAAAATGGATCTACCTTAGAATAGTTATGCTGAGAGATTTATAAATAAGATGATAAATTATTTTAATGTGAAAAAAAATAGTGCGAGTATCTGAGCAAGATGCCCTCTTTTTCTTGGAAATTTTATTTGTGAAAGGCACGTTGAAAAATTTTGGTCGAATAACCAAGAAATATGGAAAAAAGATCTTTAAGTCAGGATCTACATTTAGAAGCCTCTTGACCAAAATAAAACCCGATTTGAAACAACAGAAGAAAGATTTTTTTGCCAGGTACCATGCCAATGTGGGAAGTCATACATTGGAGAAACAAAACGTCCTTGAAATGTAAGACTTGCAAAGCACAGACAACGTACACAGAAGGGCAAAACATCAAAATTGCTGACCATGTTTGGTCTCAACAACATAATATTAAGGGGTCAGAAGCACGAGTTCTTCACAGAGAACCACATTGGAAAAAGCGCAAATTTAAGGAAGCCGTTTTAACTGAGAAAATAATATTATTCTTAGCCAACCAATTGTGGAAATACTCAAAACATTTGGAAAACACTCATAAAGTGCACTAATGGCGTCCTGGTAAACAACCTCACGCTTCAGCGCACCCAACCCACAGCCCAACCTCAGTGAATGATCTTCCTTACTGTATATAAACTCACTAGCTTTAGAAATGGGTTAAGTTTTGGTTATTTCTAAAAACACACATAGGTAGTACTGCTCGAAACGTTGTGTGAATCAATTAAATAAAGACAATAATTTTCTTTATTTCATTGATTTTTAACTTTAATTATTAAAGTTCTTATTTTTTCTTATTGTTAAAAATGTTGTTTTTAATACATGTTGTATGTTTACCAAAAATATTATTAACATTAGTCTATATAATAAAACATTTCTTATATTAAGTTCATTTTAGTATTTTGTATACGGGAAGGGTAATGACGTGTATTAATAGAGTTGAAAAACCCTGTAATATTTTTTTTTTTTTGATATATAGAGCGTTTTTTTAATCCGTCATTATGCTTATAATAATATTTATATTAGCTTTAGTTTTTTTGACCAAATTAAATAACTAATAAAGCGTTACTTTCAGTTAACGTCGATTATCCATCCCTACAATGTACACACATACAGAATGCAGAAAATATTTGTTAATTGGAATACGTTATAATGTTAAATATTTCATATCTTGTTTTGAGGTGCATATAAAAAGGACAGAACTGATCATTATCTTTAACCATTTACAGAAGTATAACAGTACTGTTTTGATTAAAGAAAATGTTTTGCTGCCAATTTATTTGTTATTATTTATAATATATGGATTGAAATATGTATATTCGTTATGGTAAATGCAGGAATAATTAGGTAATACCTAAATTATTTTTAGATTGGATTAAAGAAAGTTTTCATTTGTTTCAGTTAATTTAGGAAATACTTTTAGGTGTTCTGCATTACAGAGGAGTAAAATTAAAGACGAGATATGAATTTTTAATCAGGAAACCAAACTTTCTTCTTTAAAGCATACAGACCTTATTTTGTAATTTTAAGGAAAGGCAATACAAAAATGTGTAAGAGAACTTTAAAGCAGTATAATATTTCATGTATATGGGCAGGAGCTTATTGAATTTTTTCTTTTGCCTTTAATAATTATTTTTTAAGTAAATCATTTTTTCCGTTTGGTTTTTTTGTTATTATGAGAATTATCTCAAAATTTGGCAAAACGCAAAAATCTTTACAAAACAAATAACAATAACTTAAGTTTATCTATACATTTTGTGCTCGTATTTTATTTATTTATTTGCCACGCATAACACGTCTAATACAGAATTGAGCAAATTTAGTGGGCCGCAAGACACCCTTGTTTCACACTAAGCCGGACTCACCAGACAAAGTGATAAAAAAATTATACGGAGCTCTTTGAGTTTGCCGACTTTCCGAATGATTAACGTGTGAAAAGTCTCATAAGACTCCATACACGTTAGCGTCGTCGGTTCGTCGGTGATTAACCGAAGGCATTATTAAATATTTTGAAATATCGCTTGGTAAAAATTGGATTTCTAAGAAAGAGAATAAGACTTAAAATATCTTATTCGGTTTTTAATTTATAAATGTATTTGTTTGTTGTCGTTGTGTCTTTTAGTACAGTTTTTTTTGTGGATTTAATTTCCTTAGAAATATTCTTCAAAAAGCAGTAAACCTTTAACTTGATTAAGGCGTAATTTAAATATTTATGTATTTTTACGTTTGGAGAAAAAAATTTGACGTGAAAACGTCTTGTAATTCCATGAATGTACGCACCAAAAAACATGACTCATGCAGTGTTATCTTGCTCTGAGGCGTTTCATTTAAGGATTGAAGTGCAAGCGAGAACGCGGAACGAGCGACAAAAAGGCACAATCGGCCTCCGCGTTCGGCAGCGTTCCTCTCCTACTTAAGTGAGCGGTTCGCGTGGACAGCTGCTATACAATAATACATTTACATGTTTTCGTCAAGTATGAAGTGCAGTGAAAAGTGAATGTGGTGTCAATTGTTTATAGAAACGATAATTGCGAACCATTCCATCAGTATTTTCTTATGACGTTGTCACGTTCAACTATCGTCAGTAAACCGACTTTGCAGACAACCGATTTTTTGTTTTGTAATGAAAGTGTTAGCTATTACTTTCAAAATTTGCTCCATTTGAAAAACCGGCCGTTCAAGTGACTTTTAATAGTTTAACGCTTTTTGCACATTTAAAATGGGGTTTTTGTTTTAATGCCTATTCTGCCGTCCTAAGACACTGTACGTTATATGGATTTTTATATGCACATATGGTGTTTTTCCGGTAAACGGCAGTATTGAAATTTGTTTTAATATGTTAAAATTATTTCTATACGTTGTAAAGGTAGCATTAGGATATTACTATTTATTAATTACACATTAACATAAATAAAAATATTATTAATATAAATATTAACAAGACTAATCTAATTGTCTATGCCTAATCAATTTTAAGCCCAAATCTAAACAACCATCACGACGCTGTAACTAAGAGTGACAGGCGTGTCGAAGTGTTTGATAGCGAGTAGCTTCAGGTAGCCACGTGAAAAACATTTCGTTGATTAAATACGAAAACTCGATTTAAAACCTGAGTTATTTTAATAAGAAATCAGATACAAGTTGTATTCAGTAATATGAGTTATCAGTGGGAAATTCGCGGAAACCAGATTATTTTATAATAAAATATATGTATAATTTTGGATCACTATTATTACTTGAATTCTTAACAATATTTCTGGCATCACTTTACTTCGTCAGGTTATTAGGTTTTTTTTTAAATAAATGAGTCTTAAAAATTTCAATTAAAATATAAAGAAAAGTAAGGCCCGTGCGTACAAAAATAAAACTACCTACTTTTCTACAAAAAATATGTAAAAAGTTCTTGGCTCTTTCACTATATAATCGATGTATATCAGTTATTATGGATGGCTCCTTTTCAAGCTTTCACCAAGTTAATACTGAAGTTCCTCAAAGCTTAGTTGTGGAACTTGTTCATATTAATGGTCTTCTTTCTTCAACCAATTCCAATCACGGTTTTGCAGACGATAGTACTCTTCACTCAGTTTTAGGGTCTTAAACCAATCTTTAAGCCTGACTTAAAATGCAAACTTAGGGCGATGCAAATATATGTTTCACCACACCTTAATTTAAGATTGGGGCAAAAGAAGTTATTTACTAATTAATGATCGACCATTCTGCAAAGCAAATACACTTGTTTCTATCGACGTCACATTTCAGGATAATCCTAACTGGCATAACACCTTATATCTATAGCCAAATAACTTAAATTTTTTATAGCAAATAAGAGTATTCTTTTTATATCTGGGCGTTCCCACAACGCATAGCATTTTCAATAGATATATTTTCAATAGATATGTTTGCCTAATTAATAATCTTTTGCTTACAGAAAGACTTTTTTCTTTGTTTATCGTTGGGCGGTTGGGAAACTATCGCTTTTCTAAGGTACGGCCACATCTTTTGCTCCAAAAAATTGTCCATTTTAATTTATCAATTTGCAGCTCGTAACAGAAAGACTTTTTGCTGTAACAAAATGGTCGAGAGGAAAAGGCTGTGCTCTCAAAAAATTTTTAAAATTGTAACCCCCGTTGAGTGGTGTTTGTTAGTTTTATACCAAATTTTTATATGATGATTGTTTTATAATTATGTAAATTGAAGCAAATTTTAAATTTTATTACTTGTTTACGCACTCTTAAGTTGTGTCTTCGGCTTGATAAGTAGCACTGATGATGGTTTTACCAAAAGCGCTCTACATTTTAGATTTGATTAAAGGTTTGCACAAAATACAAGAGTTTCATTTTTCCCTTTAAAATTTTTTTTGTCCAGGAGTGTATGATTAACCAATACCTATAGTTTTAATTTTTAAATCGTAAAATATTGCAAAAAAATAAATTACTGGCACTAAGTAGAATCGTAGTATTCATGCTATTAAGGCTTTTTTAAACAGGTCTTGCACACAATCTAAATTAGGCTAAATATATCTTTTAAAAGCTTCGTTAAAGCATTGCATTAGCTTGACTGTCATTTTAAAATTGATTGTACAATAGGAATTTAATTTTTAAACTTATCACAGTAATAAATAAAATGTGATCGTTGCAAAAACTCACCATTCAGTTTTTCTTATGAACCTGTCAGAGTAATGTGGTGGGTGTTAATCTTCTTGATAGTTTGGGGGCATATTTTTGCTGCTATTATTTTAGCGGCACCTTCAGTATACTGCGCTTGCATACCATAAACCACGCATATTTAATTAACCTTTTGCGATTTCGCGTTTACCGATTTGATACACCCATTTAAAAATTAATGAAAGTAGTGGAATTAAATAACAAAAGTGAGAATGACAGTGATGTTAATGATTGTTTTGGGTGTTTAAGAGAAACTTGATTTTTTTCTCGCTTACTGAACGAAAATTCCTTAAGAGCTTTACATGTAGAAGGACATACAATATCCACTTTATATTTGTTTCTACTTTTAATTTTAAAATTCTAATTCCAACAATTTTAAAACCCTTTCAGGAAGGTTCCTTCTGACAAGTCTACCACGAATAACAAGTCTACCACGAATATTCATACCGCTATATATGGAAGCCTGTCAATGTTTCGGGTGTCGGAATGGACGAACGCGTCACTTTTTTGTCGGCAAGTTACCACAATGTTTTCCATGAATATTTTAATATTGTGATTGTGCCAAAAGTTCTCAAGGTAACAGTCAAGAAACCCGCCTAGTCCGATACCCGAAACATGTGTTTGAGCCTTATGATTTCATTACTGTAACCCTAACCATTTTTGGCAAAATGTTTAAAAATTGCATGTAAAACATTGTTGGAACCTTGTCCGATAAAAATAGTGACATGTCGGCCTCGTCCGACACCAGAAATATTTAACATTCACATGCTGGGTTAAAGCGCCGCTTCCATATATGGCGGTATGAATATTTGTAGTAGACTCGTCAAAAAGAACCTCCCTAAAAGGTTTTAAAGTGTTCCTATTATGAAATTTCTTTTATTACTGACCAAGAGACTATTACTAACTTAACAAATATTAAATGCTTAACATTATGTATTACAGTTTTATTTATTACTATTATTAATTTAGGTCCCAATTAAAGTAAAACTGATTTGACGACTAAATAGACTTAAGTTTTTTAGACGATAATCTTGTTGATTTTTTTATAAAACTTTTTATTTGTTTTGCTTCATTTTAGGTTGCATATTTAAAAAGCATTTCTCCACTCATTCTGTGGACAAGAATTAGAATTACAAAAAATGTAAATTAACAAACCAGTCAAAATTTACAACTTTTTTCAGGTATTCGGAAAATACGGCAATGACAGCAATTATTCGGAAGCATCTCAAAAAATAAGGTTCGTTTGTTAAATAATCGATTCACCTGGGTTATACCAAAAGGGTTTAGGTTGACTGGTTTATTTACTCTTGGCTCTGGTCCCTTTCGGTCTAATTTACCAGCACAGTCGGGGGAAATCTGGATAGTCGAGCTCTGTAGCTCCCAGAAATTCCGGAGTCTTTCACTATTCATCCAATCTTGAACTTATGAAGTAGCTTGAATTTCCGCCATCTTCCCTGGAACCGCTACTGGTATCGCGCATAACCGGGTTTTCTTTCAGTGCTGACCCTCCCCCCGCAATGCCCGCCCCCATATTTCGCCATTGGAAAACACCTCGTACAGCACGCCAAACAGGGAACATCAGGTTATAGGAATCTTCACTAACAGCCCCTAGTTCCAGAAAAAAGATGCCTTCTCAAATTCAGCTGTGAGTTTCCAATCTTCCTCGGAGCACCACAACGTCTTCTACATCCTCCATGCACGATATCACGTGAGAGTCGCATGGACTCCCTTCCAACGTCCTACTACGACCGAGAACAAACATTTAGAAGTAAAAAAACGTAATTTTCAAGAATAACATCGGCATATTTGTTTTTAATAAAATTACAAAAATCGAAGACTTTCAAGCGTTAACTTGTAAATAAAGTATAGAAATAGTTCTAAAAATTTCAAAAGATCGATTCAGTAGTTTTTAAGTTAATTTGGCCACCGACCCTAAAAACAGCAGTTGTGAAAAACGTAGCTTAAAGTTAGTTATATAGAAGTCATGGATGAGACATGGTTAGTTAAACCGCTCTATCTGTTATTTCTCCAATTTATCTTAAATTGTTTTACAATGTTAAAGTCTTTTTTATTTAAAAATTTTCAAAAAATAAGGTAAAATACGCCACTTACTTCTTTAAATTAAATTATTTAAAACTTAGGTTACAATTCGTTAACCCTTGGTATCTGGTACCTGACAAAGCCACTATTAGCCAACCCAGTGACAAACTTTTAGCTTTTACAAAATAACGAAGGTTTGCAGATCACGGGCTCTTGGCCTGTTACGCAAAAAATAAACGAAATACAAAAGCTAAACCTATGATAAAAAATGTTTGTTTTAACATACCAATTTTATCGATAGTATTGCTAAAGAAAAATGGTGTCTCAAAAACCATTTCTTTATTGTATAGTATTTTTTTAATGGAACAACTGTACATTTTAAAAAAATTTACGTTTAAATAAAACCGCATTAAAATACCTTATACACCATACATCAATTCTTTTTGGTTTTTAAGATATCAACAGCATATTGCTCTAATCATTAACGGTAATAAGTAAAAAAAAACATATTTTAGTTCTTATTATTTTTAAATTTACTTTACTTAGGCAGGGTTTATAAATCAAAATTTAATTTTAGTATTAGTATTAGCATTAGTCACAAGATTTAAGAACATCCATTTAATTTAAATTGTTTATAAATAAAATTTAATTTTCTGGTCTTAAGAAACGACCTTGAAATTCTTTAAAATCCAATACTGAAGACTAAAATAGGGAAACATATTAATTGCTTATGTGCCATAAAAAGGTAAAAACTGGTAACTCCTTTTTATTCAATTATCATTACTTATTGTTTTTTAATGTAGCTAATTATTGCCACCAAAAAAATCTAAATTTAAGTTAGGTTAGTACTTATACTAATACTAAAATTAAATTCTGATTTATAAACTCGGCCTTACTCTCATAGTGACAAATAATGTAATAAAATGTTATAATTTACCTTTTAAAAAGTATTACAAATAGACAGGTCAACTATTTATATTATTCTGGAAACATTTTACTTACTTGCCTTAAAAACTAGCAATGCTTCAATTATTATTGGCCTGCGATTTTTTTGATACAATAGAGTTGATTTAGCTCATCTTTTTATATTTTGATTGTTTTTTTCGGGTAAAGCAATATAATATGCAATTTTTGTCAATTAGATATGCCGCTCAAAATATTTTCTATTAACCAAAAATTTAAACCTTAATTTAGGATTTCCGCCCAAATATTAAATAAAAATTAATAAAGCAAACAATGATACGGCAAAATAAAGATTGATCGATTTTTTAAAACGGCCAAACCGCTGTGAATTGTGGTTTTCTTTTTACTTAAAAGGAAATTATAATTTTGGCAAACACTTTTACCCTTTTTTATATTTCGTTATTAAAACTTTACTTTGTATTACATTATTTTAATACAGCATAATGATACAGCAATATCTGGTGGCCCTATTTTTCTGAAAAAATAAAATAAACAAGTTGTCCTTCACCAAAAAAATTTGAAAGGTAAAATTCTCCTTTAAAAAATAATAAAATAAGTCTATAAAACGTATGGCCTAAAAAGTTATACTTTTTTAACTACAGGATGTCAAATTTTAAAAATATTTTTTTTTATGTAGAGACTTTTAAACCAAAAAAAAATTTTTGACAAAGGTGAAAGAATCTTTTTAAATAATTATAATAATTAATGTTGAACTTAATTAATAATAATATTCTTGTTTTCTATTTTAATTGCTTTATAAATATGTATTAGCAGTATGACCCCTCTCGTTTGACACTGGTGGAAATAACTTTTTCTTGTGTATTAAGAAAGGTCCTTTAGCGCATGAAAACAATTTTCCATATTTCTAGAAAAAAACCAAATTGATATAACAGTTATTCTAAAACAAAAAGATTTAGTTAGTTACTGGATATCCTGTATGAGTTATAAAATGTAAATTTATTCAATTGATTCGCGATTTCTGACAAAAAAAAACATATTTAACAGGAATTTGAGATTATCCTTTATAAAAATATGCAGCATCTTAAATTTGTTTTAAATTAATGAGCACAGTGTTGCAGTTTGGTCAATCAGCTAATAAAAATGGGTATCTAAATTCAAAATGGCGAAAAATACCTACAGAAATTATTCAATTGGGCATTATATTTAAAAAAAATGGGCATGCCAACCCAAACAACACAAAGCATGGATAACAGTCAGCGTTTCGAGTAATTTTATGTAAAACCACGAAATGTAACTTGACCAGGTCTGGCATGACGCGCTCCTTAATAAATTATTCTCCTATGGTCTTTCAATTAAACTATGTAATTGGCTCTCTGGTTTTCCTTCTGATCAATCTGATATATTGGTTATTATGGATGGCCACTTTTCAAGCTTTTACCAAGTAAATGCTGGAGTGCCACAAGACTGTCATCAACATTGTTTCTTCTTCACATCAACAACCATCTCTCATCGACAACCAATTCCATTTATATTTTTGCTGACGATAGTACCCTTCCCTCTAGTTTTGAAGTTCCTAAACCAATCACTAAACCTGATTTGGAAAGCAAACGCAAAGCGATGCAAATATCCCTTACTTTTTTGTCTTTTTTTATCTTTTTACAATCCACGAAGGCTAAAAGCCTAAATACTAACGTACCGTGGGTGTCTTAAGCAGGGTAAGAGGAAGTTTGTTAACACGGGACTTAAAAGCTTGAAGATTTGGGGAGAAAGGAAAGACCTCCGCTGGCAGTAGGTTCCACAGTCTAGAAACTCTAGGGATAAAAAGAACGAACGAAATGAGAAGTTCGGGGCCTGTCCAATTGGACCGTATAGGGATGCATACGTGCGGCACCACGAGTTTTTCTGTTGGAAGCTGCAAGAGGAGGGACTATACTGGATAATTCGTCGGAGCAGAAGCCGTAAAAGTATCTATAGAAGAGCAATAGATCTCCCACAGCTCGACGATGGGCAAGAGAAGGAAGTCTTTGAGTAAGTAAAGGATCATTAATAAGACGAACAGCCTCTTCTTTAAATGGCATCAAGAACGCTGAGGGCTGTAGGGGATGCCATTCGAACATTGTAGGGGTTGTAGGGGATGCCATGAGAACAATATTTCAGAGAGGGTCGAATTTGGGACACATACAAAGTGTATAAATTGGAAGGGGAAAAATACTTTTTGGCTCGGATTACACGGCTTACTTATGAGCAGCCAAGTTTTACAGAGTAAAGACACTTTTAATCTTTTGGTCGTGACATTTAAAAAATAACCTTAACTGGCATAAAGACATTGTATCTATAGCCAAGGCATCTTCAAAAAAGCTTGGATTGACATTTAAAATAACCTATAACTGGCATAAAGACATTGTATCTATAGCCAAGGCATCTTTAAAAAGCTTGGTTTCTCTTTCGAGCTAAAAGTATTTTTCCCTGTTCTAATTTATACACTTTGTAATGTGTCCCCCGACCCCTAGGAATATTGTTCTCCTATATGGGTCATGGCGTCTCCACAATCCATAGCATTCTTGCATCCATTAATCAAAGAGCTACTTGCCTAATTAATGATTTCTCACTCACAGAAAAGTTTCCCTCTCCCAAATCTTCAAGTATTAAAGTCCCGTGTCAACAAACTCCCTCTTACCTCGCTTAAGACACCCACGCCCATTAGTATATAGGCTTTTAGCCATCGTGGATTGTCCAAAGATAAAAAACACTTTTTGGTTATTTAAGCCTAAACTGCAGACACAACCAAATCGACTTTGCACATTTACCTTGATTAAAATTTTTTACCGAAATCCATGATGACAACCACACACAAGTTGTAGACAATTTTTTAAAATTTTTATTGCATTTATTTATTAGAATATAAAATTTAATTAAAAAATCGGATTCTAAGTGCAACATCAGCAAACAAAACTTTACTGCACTGTTACACTACATATAAAAAAATTGTCCCGTTGGTTAAAACAATTGCTAATTAAAACATAGAAAATTATAAAAAAAACGCAAAACCTTAGTATCTTTAAAAGAAAACAACATTATTTAAATAAATACCTTTTCAACCTTGTATTTCTTTTTGGGGTTACCTCAGAGAAACTTCTTCAGCCTGCGGTGGCTTTAGACCGATCCACCCCTCGCTTTTCACCTGTTGAGCCTGATTTGCATTGCAAATGACGGCGCAATGTGTCCCGTTTGTTATGTGAGAGTAATGCCTTAAAATGCTCCTGGGTCTTTTGGACTTATTTGGGTACAAGGTCTATCTGCACCAGTGGTTTTACTCAAATTTTCTTTATTTTTAATGGAAAGTAAAAATTGCTTACATGTATGAAATCAAATATCTGTACTGGTAGCCGGTACTGGCTACAATATTTCGGGTATACAGCGTTTTGGAACCAGTTTATATAAATTATAAATGCTCGGCGGATAATATTTGTTTATTTTGAGCGGAGCGGCAAGGCTTTTCTGCTTAAGTTTATTGCTGCTGCTTGATTTAAAAATACAAATTTTATGCTACAATAAAGATAAAAGGCAGCGCTCTCACACTTTTCGCTCTCCGCTGGCCACTGACGCCTGGTATCGAAGCCGTAGCCTTAAACATCTTTAACCAGACACTCCCGGTACCCTGGTATTTAGGCACTAGCCTTTGTGGAAATGTCACAAATATAAAAATAAAAATCGTGCGCAATGTGTCCCGTTTGTTATGTGAGAGTATTGCCTTGAAATGCTCCTGGGTCTTTGGACCTATTTGGGTACAAGCTCTATCTGCACCAGTGGTTTAGTCAAATTTTCTTTATTTTTAATGGAAAGTAACAAATTGCTTACATGTATGAAATCAAATCTCTGTACTCGGTAGCCGGTACTGGCTAGCAATATTTTAGGGAATTGATAAATGCTCGGCGGATAATATTTGTTCATTTCGAGCGGAGCGGCTAGACTTTTTGCTCAAGTTTATTGCTGCCGCTTGATTTAAAAATACAAATATTATGCTTCAATAAAGATAATAGGCAACGCTCTCACACTTTCCGCTGTCCGCTGACGCCTGGTATCGTAGCCGTAGCCTTAAATATCTATAACCAGACACTCCCAGTACCCTGGTCTTTAGGCACTAGCCTTAGTGAAATGTTGTATAGCGGGATGAGGGCAGGCAAATAAAAACCACTATTGTATTTATCCCAACGTTTCGTGGCTGGATTGCCACTTTATCAAGGGCCTATAATTAAAAAAGACACATTACAAAAATTGTTTAGTTACATGGACCTAATATTTTACAACACCAAAAACACTTACAAACTATATTGCCTAGAAGGAAAGGCGAAGGAACAACCATCAGGCCGTCAGGACCTCTACAAGTCCGCAATCAGATATCACTTCAAGTTTTGTGGGGAATTATTTGTACACAAATTAAATAATTAAGAATGAAATTATATATAAAAAATAAAAATAAAGGCACAAAACATACAAAAAAAATAAAAATCTCAAGAAAAACACAAAAACATAAAAAAGGGGAAAAAAGTCAGTCAGTATGGTATCCGATAGCGGAGTTCGAACTCGGAACCTGCGGTTTACGAGTCAAAACTCTTAACATTTTCGCTATTGCGCTTATGAAATTAATACTTCTTAAAAGAATATGACTATTTAAACCGAAAGTAAAAAATGATAGCATAGCCGACTTCCAGTGATCCGACCCGACAGTGCAACCCTCGCCCCCATGTCAAAACAATAATATTAAAACTCTAAAAAAATTACATTAACCTGCGAAGTGAACAGACACAAAAATAACATTGGCACCTAGGTACACTTACCAATACTTTACGAGGTCTCACTGCCTTTAGAAACTCTATTGTCTAACAAAAATATATAAGAAAGTTCCATACTCTCGAAAAAAACCACCCTGAGCAGCACAAAAATTTTTGTCAATAGTATTATTTGTTTTTAAAATTCTGACTTAACAGTTACTGTCAGTGGGAACTTCTCTCAAAATGTTAATATTGGTGTGGATAACTTATCTATTAATTACTTTGAGTGAGGACCTTATAGAGACTGAAAAGCATCATCTATCAGCCTATTTATCTAATTATTCATACACATTGAATTATATATACTGGGAGACCAAAACCGTAAATTCTATAAACAAAAACAATATACCACATTTAAGAAATCTTAAGAAACATAACAAATGACCTAAGAATATATACCCAATAAAAGGACGACACTTGACATGTGATTTAATTTACTGCCGATGTTCTATTAATTAAACTTTGCTGAAATTGTTCTTTGTACTTGTTTAATATTGCTGAATAAGAGACACCCAAATCATTTGTGTCCGTCCTAAAATTTATTGAATTATTCAGTTTAATAAATATCATCTCACCTATGTTTCGCTTTAAATAGTTATGTTCCCGATCGAAAATAATTGTTTTATCAAAAATCAAATTCATGTCCCGTCATTCTATGGTGTAGGCTTAGAGCAGTAGTTTCAGCTTTATTTTTGTTTTCGGCAGTCATTAATATGTTGTATTCTTATTCGTATTCGTATTTGCGTAAGTATTGTCTGGTCTGACCAATATAATAGGTGTTTTCGCACTCTTTACACGGTATACCATACACCACATTGGACACATATTCATCCGGAAGCTTGTCTTTCAACTTCGTGAATAGATTATTTATCGTTTTTATATTGTAAAAAGCTAGTTGGCAATTATTGTCTTTAAAAATTGTGTTCATTTTGTTAGATAAGCAAGGTATAAAATGGAAATCTATAATATTTGTTATCCAAGGGAGCATTGTTAGCATTTTTTATTAATAAATTGCTCTTATACCGGGATATAACTCTATTCACGAAGCTATGCGGATAATTGTTGTTGTGTAGAATTTCTTTGATTACACTAATATTCTAAACATAAAAAGACTCATGCGACAAGTTGAATGACCTATATAGCATATTAGTGACGGTTGCTATTTTTTGAGGTGTAGGATGGTTGGAATGAAAATTTAAGATTCTCCCTGAACTGGTAGGTTTAATGTACCAGTTAGTCAAGATATGACCGTCGTCCTTCCTATAAACCATAATGTCCAAAAATGGAATCTTTCCGTCAGATTCAGTTTCCATTGTAAACTGAAGTTTTGGATTGTACCGATTGGAAAACGGCAAAATATCATTGCCTTGAAATGCTCCTGGGTCTTTGGACCCATTTGCTGGCAACAAGCTCTATCTGCAACCAGTGGTTTAGTCGAATTTTCGTTATTTTTAATGGAAAGTAACAATTAAGCCTACATGTATGAAATCAAATCTCTCGTACTGGTAGCCGGTACCGGCTGCAATATTTTGGAGTGTAAACGCTCGGCGGATAATATTTGTTCATTTCGAGCGGAGCGGCCCTAGACTTTTGGTCCAAGTTCGTTGCTGCCGCTTGATTTAAAAATACAAATATTATGCGCCATGAAACCACCTGATTCTGATCACCGGAAATGACAACTGAAGATATTAGGCAACGCTCTCCCACACTTTCCGCTGTCCGTCTGACGCCTGGTATCGTAAAGCCGTGGCCTTAAAATATCTATAACCAGACACTCCCACGTACGCCTGGTCTTTAGGCACTAGCCTTGGTGAAATGTCACAAATTTAAAAATGATGGCGCAATGTGTCCCGTTTGTTCAGTGTGAGAGTAATGCCTTGAAATGCTCCTGGGTCTTTTGGACTTATTTTGGGTACAAGGTCTATCTGCAACCAGTGGTTTACTCCTCAAATTTTCTTTATTTTTTTAATGGAAAGTGAAAATGGCTTACATGTAAGGAAATCAAATCTCTGTACTGGTAGCCGGTACCGGCTGCAATATTTCTGGGTATACAGCGTTTTGGAACCAGTTTATATAAATTATAAATGCTTGACGGATAATATTTGTTTTTTTTTTTTTTTTTTTTTTTATTTTGAGCGGATACGCGGCAAGGCTTTTTTGCTCAAGAGTTTATTGCTTCGCCGCCTAGGTTTGAAAAATACAAATTTCATGCTACAACAAAGATAAAAAGGGGCAGCGCTCTCAACACTTCTCTCGCTCTCCGTTAAGACGCACTGTTGCCAAAATGTTGGTGGACTAATAAAGATATTTCTTAAAATCAGAAAAGGATACTAAGGGTAGGTACTTAATTAAACCAAGACTAATACACACTTACGAATGTTTAGTTCTGGTAAGCAATGCCTTTTTTAATTCCTAATTAAACCCAAGACTAATACACACTCACGAATGGTTAGTTCTGGTAGCTTACGCCTTTTTTTAATTTCTTAAATAAACCCAAGACGAATACATAAATACATATATTGCAATACGTATTTTCTTGTATTTTATATTTACATAAATTTTAAGCCTGTATATACAATAACTGAATAATATTATAAATGTTTCTACAATTCTCATACTTTTAAAATATTTCACATAAAGAAAACAACTGGATGGAAAGGAGTTTATGAACAACTTGACAGCAATGCCTATACCCCATTGGGGTTCACTCTTATTAAAATCATAGGTCGGTTTTACTGTTTTTTAATGATCGGTCGCAAATGAGCCGGTCGCAGATAAGCCTATTTCAGAAAAAACTGAACTCATTTTAAAAATTAAACCAGTGTAGCCTACAAATGAACACGCTCCTTAGGGGCGTAGCTACCGCCATATCAGCCGTATCAATGATACAGAGACCTCCGGAGTTACAGGGCCCCCCTAATATGTGTAAGCAAAAAAATATGTGGTAAAAAACTGCAAAACTGTCGGCTAAATTGGAAGAGAGGGGCTCTTTTTTGTTGGTTTTTAATTTTTTTTAATGGGAACGGAAAAGCAATGCTGAAATAAGAAAAACAATGTTATTTGGAAAATGAGGACCTTTTTTTGTCTTCAAAAATTTGTTTTTGGGGGCCACCTAGCTGATTGTGATACAGGGCCCCTCCAAGCCACGCTACGCCACTGACATTCCTAAGATTCGTATTTGATTGGCAAGTTTGTTAATTTTTAAAACATTTTTATAGTTTCTTCGCTACTTTCCCAAAACCCTATCCCTGGACTGTCGGCAGATTGTGTTATTAAAATAATAACGTTGAATTATGAATTTAAATTTACCTTTTCTATTTTTTTATGTTATATTTGTTACATATTCAAACCATACACACAATGTTTATCTGAAAAATCTTAAATAGAATAAAGCCCCCATATGCCACCCAGAAACTCAAAACTTCCGCAAAAACCACATTTTAATATTTCATGTTTCCGTAAACATCTTCTTTATATCCCTTTACCTCTAAATATCGTTTATAAATTCTTCGAGACAGGTAAAACTCCCACGCTGCGGGTATTCTTTTACTCTGTGTGACACAAACCCTTTTAACCCATTTATAAGGGGTTGACTATCGGACGGACTTAATATTTTTGTAGGTAACATTTATATGGTGTACTCGAGTTGCTAGACTGCAATAAGATAATAATAAAATTTTGAATTGGAGATTGTTTAGTTGCTAGATATAAATGTATGAGTTGCTAAATAAGGATTGTTAAGTTCCTAGACGGTAATAAACTCAAGACCCCATGCAATAAAATATCTTGTAAAACGAATGCTTTTTATAATTTTTTCTGTTTTGCTTTACTTTGCATTAAAATCTACTTATTTTAATAAATAACCTACAGATTTTAATTATGTATTATTATTATTATTTTAGTCTTGGGTTTAAATAAAGAATTTAAAAAAAAGGACTTGCTTACCAGAATTAACCATTCGTAAGTGTGTATTAGTCTTGGGTTGAATAAAAGAATAAAAAAGGATTTGCTTACCCTAACTAACCATTTCTAATTCCCTAAAACTGTTAAAATTACCCTGTCGGGAGCCGTACCTACCTGATTTACGGCGTGGTGTCGAAATTTCTTCTAACATAATTTGACCCCAGGTACAAACACAATTTGTTGTCTATAGTTCGTCCGCCGATTTTTACCTGCCTGTAGTAAGGTCACGCACTGGCGTATTTCCCACCGTATTTGAAAAATTTAGATAATTTTGCAAAAGTTAGAATTTGTCTATAAAATTTCATTTTTTCATTATTTACTGAAAAGATACAAAAAAATGATAACCTTTTGAAACTAGATTTTTTTATGGGAAGTGGTCCAACAGAAAAGAACTTTTCTCAGTTTTTATATATATATATATATATATATATATATATATATATATATATATATATATATATATATATATATCAAAATATTATCAACCACAGTGAGGTTAAGTCTTGGTTACGTCTAGGAACTCAACCATGTCCCCATCTAGCAACTTAAGAATGTCCGTCCAGCAATTCAGCTATCTTAATCTGTTTTATCTGGGTTCGTCTAGCATTTCGAGTACACCGCTTTTTTCTGTATCAAAATAGATGCAGAGATAATAATAATTAAGTTAAGAAGCAATTTATTTTCAAAAAATAAACTAAATGGTGAATGAATGGAAGTAAAGGTGTTTATGTTACGCCAATTTGTGTAACGGCCGATTTCATGTATTCGGCAAAATTGTGCTTAATTCGTGAAATAAGTAGTAAATAAAATTGTCACATTGGTGTGGACATGGTTGGTTAAATCTTTTTTAATTCGCTTTATTAAAAAAATATTTAAATAACCAAAATACATGAAATCACTAGCCATTTCCAAAAAAAAAATTTTGATTATTTTTTTGCGATAATGGTAAAAATTTAGTTTTGTACATTATGACACTATATTTTATGATTTTAAATGTCATAGGACAGTTTTAAATAAACTTCCTAAATTTTTAATATCAAAACAAAAAGAATGTACAATGCACAAAAAAATTAACAATTTTTTTTTAATGAACACAATTGCATATTGGGAAGTAATTTTTAATTCCAAACATCTTTTTTATACCAATTTGCGATATTAGCAAAAATACAGGTATTTTACTCTTGAGCAAAAATACATTTTTGGCCAAACCTCGTACATGATTGACACAATTTGATATCTAATGATTTTTATAAAGAATAACTTTTTTCGTAAAATTAATAGTAAAAAAGTTTTCCATATGCCGCCAACTTACGTAAACACACTGTATAGCATTGCTGTTTCTTTTATTAATCTTAATGACAAAAAAATTATTTACCTTAGCATAAAGGACACCAACTGACATATTTAAAATGCCCTTAGACCACAACTTTACCATACTATTTTCGACTTTCTCGACTCGAAAACGAATTAATAAAAATCTTGACAAATAACAAGAACTACCCCTATAGATAAGTCAAGGACATGCTGCTTCTGTTTTATAAGAAGATTAATAGTCCAAAGGGTAGATTTTTCTGTTGTTTAAATGTCAACATGGGGGACGGGTAAAAACTTAATCCCATTAAAAATATACCCATTCTGGAGATTAGATTTTAAGAGGCTTTCTTGTGGTTAGGAACATACTCCAGATTATTATGTATTTAGAGTAACGGGGATGACGGGTCAAATAATAATTATAAATACAGGGTTAGTAGAAAAACCGAAATGGTTGATAATCTCAACAATCGTCAATTAATAAATTAACCATATTTTGTGCAAAGGGGTAACTGAACATGAAAAATTCTAAAATTTTATTTGGGAGGTTGCCAAGTTTAAGGTTTTTTCTCTAGAGAAGGGAGTTTTAAATAAAATACTCTATTTTTTATTATTGAATTTAATTGCCTGTATCAACTTTTTAATGACCTAAAATTGCCGTTTTTCACTCTTAATTTCGTAGATATGGCATCATGCTTCTCTAATAATAAATAAAAAAAAATTATCTCAAAAACGACCCAACCGAAGTTCATCAAAATTGGTATATAGGAGTAACTGACAATTCCTAATTCAGAAATTGCAGTTGCGAGATTTATAATTAAAGTTTTTATTACCTTTCCCTACTTTTTCAAGAATCATGAAAACATCGCAAAAATGCCATTCTAAATTTAGAATCTCCAGTTTCTCACCTGTACTAATTTTGGAGAATCTCGGTTAAATTGTTTTTGAGATAATTACTCCATACCTACTTACTTTTGTACTCATTTTGAAAGAAACATGATGCCATATTTCTGAAATTGACAATAGGTAAAAACGATAATATTGGGTAATAATAGAGTTGATACAGGCAATTAATTACAACAACAAAAAAGTAGGGTATTTCATTTAAAATGTATACATTTCTTAACCGAGAGACAAAACTATAAACCTGACAATCATGCAAACATATTTTTTTAATTCTTTAGGTTTAGTTACCCCTTTGCACACAATTTTTTATTTATATATGACGCGTGCTGAGATAATCTAACGTTCAGGTTTTTGCTAACCCTGTATACAGAAAGTAATACATTTTTGAGATTTTCACTTGCGTGCTTAAAATACCTGAATAGCACAAAAACCTTTTTTTGTCAATATACAAATTTGTACATATTTGATTTTTATTTTTAATTCTAAACAACTGTTCTTTACAATAATTTAGCGATATTATAAAAAATACAGGTAATTTACGTCCAAGAAAAATCATATTTTTGCCAAGCCTTGTAGATAATAAGTAATAAAATGTGATATTCCACTGTTGCCTCTAGGTTTTAGAGCATGCAGATCCTTTTGAAACAGTTTTTTTCTGAAAACCCATAATTTTCTTTTTTTTTTTATACAGGATGTCCACGGATGGGGTTTACAAGAAGACTAATGGACCAAAAATTTTATTTTTCTAACAAATTTTAATATTTTTAAAAATTATTTCTTGTAAAAAAATATGATTTACGAAGAAAAAATGTTGATTTTGTATACAAAGATCGCAAAAACTTGGAAAACAACATTACTTTCTCCAAGATTAAACTACATTTTTATTTTTAAGCAAAATGTCTTTGTGCAAATGTATTTAGAATAAAGTGTGTAAATAATAACAAAAAAAAAAAACTATTCAGCTGGAAGGAGAGCTTAAAGAGAGTTTTCAGGAAATTTTGTTAATAAATTTTAAAATAAATAATTCTGATAACTTCAAATCAGTTTCATGAAACCTGTTGATATCCCATGTAACATAAATTAAGTTATTTAAAATGCTATTTTAAATAAAATCTCTAAATTATATCTTGCTTTAAAATGAAAAATTAAGGTAGTTCACTCTTGAAGAAAAATTATGTTTTTTTAAGTTTTTGTGTACAAAGCAAAAATTTTTATAAAGAATTTGTTTGAAATATAAAATATTTGGTCCATTGTTACACCATCCATGCGACAGTCTGCAGATTCTAATATAATCCAATTAACTTATTTGAATGATAAATATGTTCTGTTTTTAGTTTCTGAAAGACATTCGCTTGGTGTAAACTAAAAGAAGAAAATATTTTTATAGACATTTTATTAAAATAACCATTATTCTAATATTTTAGACATTTATTACATCTTTTAATAACCACTTCTGCAGAATAAACCGGATAAATTAACTAGTGCTAATGATTACGCATTTTAAATTAACAGCAATTATATGTAGTACATAATATATGGTTTTTCTGCTGAAACACCGGTGGCGCCAGTAGACATTAGTGATGTAACGAATGTTAGAATTGTCACATTCGCTAATGCGAATGCGAATGCAAATATTCATCTCCAATATTCGCGAATACAAATGAGAATGTTGACTTTTAAATAAAGCGCTCAAAAAATAACTCATACACGATTTTAGGTATTAAAAATTTATGTTTTTTAACTTTATTGTTTATATAATATTCGCGAAAAATTACCTTTTACCCCCGTCCCTGTGTAATCTGCCACCCAAAGCAATATAACTGTTAAGTACGTACTAAAAATGGAGTACGGAAAAAAATGTGCTGTAAAAATAATTTCTTTATGGATATTAAAATTTAAGTCTATATGTACTACCGATACTATTAGATATATCACTAGTTCATTGAAGAATCTTCAATTTTCCATTTTTACAGAAATTAATTACCTTCATCTAGCAGACAACCGCTACCCGCAGCATGAAAATCAGGTAACCCAGTGCTAGAAGACGGACGGCTCTTTGGCATTAATACCTATATATCTATTTCTATTTTTTGCGGATAGAATATAGGGGCATACGTAAGCGGTGTCTAGCGGCAGATGCCTTGGTTTAACAACCACCAGGCATAGGTGATTATAATATCTCTTAACCGCTGATTAGACCTTATTAGTCATTGCTGGCTCGTGGCTTGAGTGAAGAAGTTATCAAGTTTTAAGTTTCACGTGGAATATTATTTCTGGAAATTTTAAATATAGCTAACTACAAATAAAGTATTTTGTGGACATATAAGGTAATAAAAAAATCCAGAAGAGAATATAATGAGTAAATAAAAAGTACCGCAACTTTTAAAGATCTTTTAAACTGCCAAAGTTGCAACATTTGGTATCTAAGGTGTTTTGGATATATGAAATTAAATAGTGATATGGGCACTGTAGCCAGATTTTCCAGTTTTGTGCTACACATATTTTTTATAGTTTTTAAAATGGGGTCTAGATATCGTTAAAATCGCTAAAGGTATGTTTACAACATTTGGTATTTAGGATTTTCTTGGCATACCTAATTGATTGGTGATATCAGCATGGTAGCCAAATTTTTTAGAATTGCATTGTAATATCTTAGTTTTTGGTAAAGATAGTCCGGTCATGGCGTAGCGTGTAAGGCGTTAAGTCGTTGAGCTCTACAACGGACGTGAGGTGGGTTCGAATACTGCTGAGGTCAAATACTTATTTATAAGTTGGTCGGAAATTTAGTGGTTAGCTCAACACCAGTCGGACAAAGTGCAAAATGTATCGACGCTGAAGGCCACCAAAGGACCAGTGGACCCCACTCAGTTGGTAGGTTCAGTAGTGCCCCTGGGTGGGGACGAGGTCTTAAGTTGTCGCTCATAGGACCGTGGTTCGGAACCCAGTTTGAGCTGTAGGTCCCGTCTGGCTGACATCACCCAGACGTAAAAAGACAGGGCGCAATAGGCCTTATCTAATCTAATCTAATCTGGTAAAGATTAAAGTTTAAAAATTTGGAATCCTTCTAAAGTTGGCACGCTTTTTTATTGCAATTAAAATAAATATATAATTTTTTTAAAATACCAAAATATTTAATGTAGAGCAAAACTGGAAAATCTGGTAACAATGACAGTAACACTGTTCAATTCTACTGGCCCAGAGACCCTTAATTGCCAAAATATGTAAACTCAACTTAAGTGGTTTAGAGATATTTAAGCGCATTCAAATTTTTTAACTATGTAGCACAAAACATTGAAATCTGGCAACGGTAACGATATGACTACTAAATTCTTTATGCCAAATATCTTCCAGATATTAAATTTGGTATATGTAGCTTTAGCGGTTTTAAAGATATTTAAGAGTTACAGAACTTTTACTAAACCAGTAAATGGAAAAAAATGAAGAGCGAAAGTGCTACGTCATCTAAGTGACCAAATTAGACATTCCCAGAAATTTAAAAAAAAAAAAGTAAAGAATGTAATGCTCATCATAGGAGTAGCCTCAACTTTGACTTTAATTTGCAATCGCTAGGCTTAAATTTTCACTGGTTAGTTCTGGTTCTATGGGCGCCGGCAGGACGTCATCCAAGAGAGTGCAAAAATTAAAAATTTTTTAGAGAAAAGTAGGCCCCACCTTCCTAAATCATGCATTTCTTTTCACTAACCCCAATTTTTTTAAAGAGCAAAAAAAGGGCACCACCTCTTTAGAACATAAAACATTTTTCTAACCCTTAACATTTTATTGATCAAAAAAAATGGGGCCACCACCTTCATTAATCATACAATATTTTCTTTTTACCAACACAAACTTTTTTTTTTTTAAACAAAAAAATGTTTCCCACTTTGTGCTGCCCCCCACAATGTGATGCCCTAAGCAACTGCTTAATTTGCCTATAGCGTAATTTGGAACTGGTCGTCAGTTCAGCGTACAGGCCTTACTGGCGACGATAATATTTTTAAATGACTATATCTTAAAAACTGGAACATGGGACCCACACCAATTTATACCAGATGCTAGTGACCTTATGAGGAACACTTTAGTAAAGAGATTTTTAATTTTAAAATTTGCAAATGAAAGTTTTTTTTATTACCCCCCCTCCCCCCAGAAGAAATCGAAGTTTTTAAAGCAAGTCTCCGGTAAGTAAAAATTAAATAAGTATATTGTGTTTGTCTTAATTTTTTTAACCGACTTCACAAAGAAGGACTTTATGAATTCGCCTCTATGTTTTTTTTTTGTATGTTACACGATTACTCCGTCAACTGTGGACCGATTTTTATTTTTTTTTTTTAATTAAAAGAGTGCACTTTCGCAGTGGTCCCATAAAAAAGCAAGAATCGCAAGAAAGAAAGGTACTAGACTTATTGTTTTCTCTCTCTGTCGTACTTTGTTCGAGCAGCAAAGCTGTTTTGCATGATCGTCTGTAACGTTTCTAACCGATCAAATTATACGTCCCTGCCCTTTTTACTGTAGTCTCTGAAAGAGGTAATGGAAGTGTTTTTAGTGTATGTTTACTGATTTAATAGTAATAATATTAAATTAGAAAGCACAAAATAAACTAAAAAGCAAAAAATAAGCACAAAAAAATTAAGTCCAGTAATAACATATGCGCTACACAACTAAATATTAACTAAATAAGCAACAGTTTTTATACTGACTTCTTTTTTAATTATTTATTATTTTTAACTTTTAGTACGTTTTATTTCTTTTTCTGAAGTCGGTTTATGTTTTAGTGTTTATACTGAATAAGGTAGCATATTAAATTATGTGTGACGAGTCGTCAATGCAGACATTACGTCCTCAAGGCCGCTATGTGGCATCACTTGCCGCCTATCTGTATCTGAATTCTAGGAGAATCCGCACGAGCCAACCACCTAGTGAAGGTATTTTTAGACCATGCGGGCGCCCTGACGTTTAGCACGGAATACCGTGAGCGTCTTTAATAATGGGTAATATCCGTTTTCTTATATTAATATTTTGTTGTAAATGGTAAAAGGCTTATAATGGTTATCGTTAAAAAAAGCTTCCTGTTAATTAAGTTTTATGCAGTTTATACAATGTTTTAACCCTTAAGTACTATAGTGCAATTAATTTTCAATTATTATCTCAATCTCAGGGACTCCTGCTTAAAGATACTTAAACAAAAAATAAATATGAAAAATAATTTTTTTTTTTAATTGATTTAATGTATTTACTTGGCCTTAAACCTAATGACATATCAGTAAAATAATTTTAAAAAATCTTACTAAATCCTTTATGAAACAATTTTAAATATTATAATTTTTAATAATAATCAGTTTTATAAAGGAAAAATTTTAATATATAAATCTCTATATTTTTATTTTCAATAACTTAGGTGTCAGACAAATAAACAAAATGTAAAAAAAACATTCTATTTCTTTACATTATGTAAACGTGCAAGGCAAGCTTTTAGTCCTTTTTTTAGAATATATAAGGTGTTTTGGTCAGTTGTAACAATTTTTGCGATTAAAATCTTTTTTTTGCTGATTATCCTTAAAGTATTTTGTATTTCTAGTTCCAAATTAATTTTCTTTTCTGACATTGATGATGACATGAGATTGTTTTTTGTCTGTTTTATGATTCAATAAAACGGCATGATCTTCCTCAAATTAGTGGATTTCACTGGCATCATCTATTTCGTTAAACTAATTTTTAATGTACTTTCGTAATTTATTTCCCCAAATCTAACTGTTTTTAATAAATATGACACCTGGAACATTTTAAACACTAACAAAAATAACATAAAAAAACAAAATGTATTAAACATTTTAAATTGTTACACTTACACTATATATGAGTCTCCAAGACTCCCTAACAATATAAGGAAAGATGTTAACCATTTAACAACTTATTCTGCACTGCCGACCAAAAAGGATTGCGTAAACTAATGATAGCAAAAGGTACATGGAGGGTGGTAAAGATAAGTCAAGCAGTATTCAAAATATGTTTAATAGAAAATCGCAATGAGTCTGAGAGACTCCAGTATAGTTCTTTAAGGGTTAAGCGGCGTCTTTGATCTTTCGTGGTAAATTTTCGTGACCTTGCGCCATTTTGCTGGCCCCAAAGTATATTAGAACGGACTGGCCCACTATGAAACAGCATGGTTGGATTAAGTAAAAATTTAAAAATTAAATTATGATTTTTTTTAAATATCGGAATAAATATTTTAGTAGGTATGTTTCGAATGTTGGATTATTTCATTGTTAAATTGTTGAATAATAAAAAAATACAATGGAATTAAAAAATCTATAGAATATTATTATATAAGATACATTTTTGATGAATTAATAAGCCTAAATATTTAAAACACTCTCGGTATAAAATTACCAATCCAAATTTTAAGATGTGAGGGGCATAAAGTGGCGCAACCAGGATTTTTCCTCGGGAAGGGGGCTGACATATTAAATTTTGTTAAAAAGGTAAAAAAATAAATTACAACATTGTCTAAATAAAGAATTTTTGAACTTTCTCCCCAGTAAAATAATTCTCGGGAAGGGGTGCAGCCCAGCATCCCTCCCCAGGGGCGGTCATATTAACTTTCCGAGGGAGGGCATATCAACATTAAATGCCCATATTTGCAATTAGGGGTGTAATTAGTAAAATTTCTAATTTAATTACAAAGGATGTGGCCATGGCCCCCCATGTGACCGCCCCTACCCCCCTCTGCTTGCGCCACTGGGGGTATCAACTTTTATTATGTAAGGGCGTCGGTCTCATATATTTGGTCAAAATAAAATAAAAACAACTTTGTATATATCAGCAAAGGATGATTGTTTTTTAAAAGACTTAAATTTTAAGTTTGTTATTGTTGAAAACGCGTTTGGGTTGCGATTATTTTAGCTTTCTTACTATATGATTTTACAAATAGAGGGTGGCCATTTGAAAATGAAACAGAGCTAATTTTGGGCACTCCACTTTGTTTAAAGAAAAACGCTCGGACATGTGGTTTTTTTATTTTAAGGAAAAACATTGTGTACCCACTTTGACCCCCTATGAACTGCAATGGTCTAACAGGGGTGAGATGGATCGAGTGAAACATTATTTTAAAGGTCTTTCGACCCTGATTACAAATGTCAAGTTTAAAGTATCTGCTATATTGTTTTCGTAAATATGGCAGCTTTGTTGAAATTTTGATTTTTTCTTTTAATTCATAATAATTAAATTACCTGTAAGAGCAAGCTATCTTTATACTAAGGGTATATGAAAAAGGTTAAACTATCTTCAAAATAGGATATCAATTAGTCTTTCTGGCGAGGGTACGTGTAATTCATTCTTAAATTTTAGTGGTGAATCAACCCTCGCCAGAAAGATTAATTATTAATATCTTATTTTAAAGATCATCTAACCTCTATCTTATCCCCTTACTTGAGAGTAGCTTGCTCTTACAGGTAATTCAATAAAAAAATAAAACCAAAATTTTGATCAGCTGTCATATCAACGGAATCTATAGCCGAGACTTCAAATTTGGCAGTTGTAATCAAAGTCCAAAGACCTTTTTTTTATTTATTTCTATTTTTTTTCTCTTTAAAATTAAAAAATGTAAACACTACATCAAATTAGACATCATCTATTGATATTGATACTGTCAGTCAACTAAGCTTCCACAGACATTGTCATAATTATCCAAATATAAGTAAAAGATATAATTTAATATAAACACATAAAATTTTACTTAACATTCTTTATTTTAAAATTGGTCAAATAAAAAAAAAGTAAAAAATACAATACATTATGTATTTACAGTAAATAACAAAATAGCACAGAAATAAACAATCAAATAAATGCACACAATTTGGAGATTAAAATTATAAAAAGTTACCTAAATCTATATTTACATATTGAAGTTTGTACTAAAGCTAGAAAAATTAACTCTATAATAGTTATTTGATTTTAAAATTTATAGCGAGAATTTATCACATTAAAACAGTTATCACATCAGAAGTTTGTTAAAATCCTTTATTTATTCCAAAAGTAAACTTTACACATTCAAATCTTTAACTGGGAGTGGAACATTGTCTGAAAGTGGCATAATAATAAGACTAAAATAAAAATAACCTAATATGACTGACAAAGTAAAAGTATTAGAAAATAATATACCAAAAAATAAAAAGTTATGACTTAATATACATAATTAAAAAAATATTTACAAGTTATACATATCTAAGACTTTAAAATATTGGTTTTTACATTAAACATGTCTCCAAACAATAAGCTTATTTTTCTCTTCCTTTTTTTCAGCATTACTTTGCTTTCTAAAGTTTCTATTAATATTTTTAATGTATCATGCAGGCGCATCCTAGCAAATAACTTTAGCACATACAAGTAAGAAAATTGTTTGCAGGGATGCTGAAATGAAAGGTTCTGAAATATATGTACATAGTTTGAAACTATATTTTTAGAAACAATAAGTTTTTCAAAATTGTTTTGAAATATGGCCTCTAAAGAAGAAATAAAATAAACAAATTCGTTTGCAGGCATCCTTAAGTTACCAAAGACGTCCATATTTTTATTCTCATAGGCCTTAAAATAGCAATATAATGTAGTATCATCTAGTTCATTGCATGATTTAGAATAATCTTCACATACATTGCATGTATGTTGTTTTAAACACTGATTGATTAAATACCCAAATATATTTCATAACATTTTTTTCTATTATATCACTTGACCTAAAATCTACATCTACTTTAGGTAAAGTATTACTAACGTCAGGGGTGTTCCAGACGATAGGACCGGAGGGGTTTGTGTTGATGTCGAGGGAGATAAAAGATCAGGTTGTACTGGGACTGTAATGGGAGCCACTGACATATCTAGAAAAAAATAATGTATTAAGTTATATATTTTTATGCTTATACAGCATTAACTTAACGAAAAAATTCCTCCTGATAAAAAGTCCTGCTTGATAAGAAAATACATTTTTACAAAAATAATTGTATGTTGGATGTACAGAGTGAGATAAAAAAAGACTTGTTTCCAAACTAATATACAGGGTACTTCCTAACTACGGCACGTAACTTTAAAGGGAGATTTGTCATATCATTTTATAAAGAAAACTTCCTATAAACATAGGTCCGGAGTTGCTTCGTTTCTAAGGTACAGGGCGTTAAAGTTTTGAAAAAATATTTTATAAATATCTTAAATACCCTGAATCCGATTTGGTAGAAATTTGGTAAGTTTGTTTATTTCTAAAGATCTAACTAGATTGACTTTATTGGGTCCAGTAGCGTCTCAGTGGGCACAACAGCCAATATTATTGAGAGAAAAATGTACGCCACTGACTTTTTATGGGTTTTTTTTTCCTATAAAGCAACTATAAATACAACTTTTTAGTATCGTAAATTTTTTTGTATCTGGCTTAGTATTTAAGATATTTATAAAAAAAAACAACCTTCTAAAAAATAATAAACGCCCTGTATCTCAGAAACGAAGCAACTCCGACATATTTTTATGGGAACTTTTTTTTATGAAATGACATAAGAAATTACCCTTTAAAGTTTCGTACTGTAATTAGGAAATAACCTATATCTTAACTTGGAAACAATTTTTTTTAGGCCCTGTATATCCAACATGCAAATATTTTTGTGTAAATGTATTTTTTTATCAAGCAGGTCTTTTTAGGAAGAGCCACATTTTTTCGTAAAGTTAATAATTAAAAGGTTTCCTATTTGGTAAGAACTTCCGAAGACATGCTATATAATATGTATTAGTGACTATTTAGCGTACAGAAAGTGGGAAAGGACTTCTAAGGGACTAACAGATCTTGGTAAAATTATAGCGAATTGGCATATAAAACATTTTTAGGCCTGATGTCGCAAAAATACAAATTTTACGTCTCTTAATTTTTTTCTGTATCTTGTAATAATATCTGTATAATTTTACAGTACAATAAAAAAGTTTAAGAGAAAAAATAAAATTCACTTGCATTGCACATTTTAGGCCACTAAAGAAGCATTGCAAGTGACCTAAAATAAAACACCCTATATATTTAGAAAAAAAGCTTGCCGAAATAAAAAGGTAATTTAATATATCTTTTTGGTTTTAAAGCTATTTAAACAATTGAATCTCGGTATTTTAGCCACTTGGCATTTGTAAAAGTGTTAATATAAAGATAAGAAAAAAATGTTATATATATATATAAATGTCTAATAGAAATAATGTAGAAGAAATTATCTTACTGTTGTTGGCTTTAGTTCACTAGTCTGAGCTTACACAAAGCCTTTTTTTGTATTCAAGTCTTAAAATAAATATTTAAAACTGACCCTTATAAAAAAATTAAATCATAACTTACCAAAGGAATCAGCAAAATCTTGACTACAAGTTGCATACGAATGTTCAAGGTACACACAGCTTGGCCCTTCTAATGATGGAAATATAGTTGGAATGGCATTAGTCTGCAGCCTGTTTCTTAAATCATTTAAGAACATTTTCTGTTCAAAATGTGCCGAACATAGCCTATATTTTTTATAGTCTCCAATTTCCTTGAGGTCCTCACGGCCACAAGCTATTGCCCAACTTTGTGCACTAAAACAATAAAATAAAAATGCATTTTCACAATTACAGATTCTGTTCTGTACAGCTTCAAAGTTATTATTTTCTAAAACCTATAACAAAAATAGAGAGCAGTTATACAGTTTCTTATTCTTAATTTTAACAAATAAAAAAACATAAAACAGTCAATATATCAGAATAATTATTTGACTGGTTAAAAATTAAGACCAAGAATTAAAATTAAGAATAAGAAAGCATATAATCGTACCCTATTAGTCTTTAAAAAATTTGCACAATTTATGGCCTGTTAAATTGAAGTATTGCTTGATAAAACTTCATCGGTTTATTTCCTTTTAATTTTAAACTAAGAAACAATAGGTACACTTTTTTTGAAAAATTTGGTAAGACATGCAATTCAACATTTTTAAATTTTGTTTGTATTTACTTAATGATATTTTATATCTATATATTTACTAACAGTTCAAAATTTTTTAAATAATTCAATTATGTATAAGTAACGTGTAATTCATAAGTAATATGCACACATTTTAGGAAGGCTCATGGTAAAAACTTTGATTTAATTTACTGTTGCATTAACGCTTAATAAGGCTTATGCATAATTTTTAAAATTTTGTGAAGGTAAAATCAAAGTTTATAAATTAAATTTATTTTTTTACCAAGAACCCACCTTCAAAAGATATATGTTATGTTGAATGATTTTTCTAACTTATACAGTGAAAAATTATTTTCTATAAACATTGTTATAAAAGTTATAAAAATATTAAACTTACCGTGCAAGATCCTTTGGAAAACGAAAAAACTTGAACTTGTCTTTAAACTTGTATTGTAGCAGTTTTTCGCCGCACACCTGCTTATCCACGATGGTTTATCCATTTTATTCCGTAAAATGGTTAAGGTAATACTTATAAAGGAAATATTAATATATTTTAACTTAATAATCCACACAAATATCACAAATAATTCAAAAACAAAAGTTTACATACAACGTACGATAAACGACAATTGAAGTTTGAAATGACACTTATAAACCAGGGACGGCTGGTTCTACCTGTACTAAAATGCCCCGCCCACAATCAAACTTCGACTTTAGGTAAATAGGTCCTTTGAATTCAAAGAAACAATTAGTAAATGCCTTTACTAATTATATTTTATGTGTACCAATATTTTAGGACCACTATAATTTCAAAAATAGTAAGTTTGGAATATTTTTGCGTGGGTTACTTCAAATGTATATACGATTAAAATCCACCCCTGATTACTTTTGGGGTTTTAAACATGGCGGCCTGTCTGCGCAGGATAATCTGACCAAACTCTTCCCGCCAAGTCACAGTTCAAAGTTTATTTAAACTTATACCGCATCCAAGTTAAATCAATTTTGGTACAAGTAGACAAATAAAAAAATATTATTAAACCTATCGTTAACATTTTTGATAAAAAAGTGTTATAATATCTCAGATTTTACGCACTGTCTAAATTCTAGTCATACAAATTGTCCCGGGAATATGTAGGCAATCTCTCGGATTCATATAGAACACATAAAAATAATATGACAAGTTCCTGTTTTTTTTACACCTCTCTACTGAAATATGTGCCCTTAAAGGACGCCGCTGAAAATCGATTTTCGGTTCATATTATTTTTTCTATATGAATCAGAATGATTGCCCATATACCAGAACAACAGAACTAACCAAATAATAAAGCTAATAAAGTCTAAATAAGGTTATTAAAAAAAAATACAGGATGTTACTGTTACACCGTTACTGTTAATTTTTTTTTATCATGTGTTCGCAAATTCCTTGTTTTCAAGATACAGGGTATAGAGTTGTAAAAAAAAGTTGTGTTTTTTAAAATCTTAAATATACTTTACCGAATTTTGTTTTAGTTTGGTACTGTTATTAATGGCAATAAGGGGATAATTTATCACTAACATAATTACATTTAATAAGTCCAGTGGCGTCTTGAGAGGCAACTGAAGGAATATTCTAACAAAAAAAAACGATACGCCAGTGACAGTGTTAATGTGTGTAAAATTTGCATGTTTTCTTTAGATTAACAAAATAAAAATACAGCTTTCTATCTCTATTATTTTTTGTATCTTCTTAAGTTTAAGAAATAAAAATATAAAATCTACTTGATTGCATATTTTAAGAATATTAAAAAAGCATTGCGAAAACGTTTCTTTTAAAAACTAGGTTTTATAATTTTTTATTGGCAATTTTTTAAACACAACGATAAATACTTATTTAAAAAGGATAATATCTAGTCTAAAAATTTTTGATGTAGAATCTTTCCTTAAATTTTCTTTACAAGATTCTGTGATACCCTGTATATTGCGCTTTTATAGGATTGACTTTTTAAAGTTATGAAATATTTCATTTTTAATTTTGAAACGGTGGTCAATATCAATGATATTTTGGCAACTGAATTAACTTATACCAATGGAATTCTCCATATGTATACATAAAGTGTGTCCCATAATAGTACACATAGGTTAAAAATTGTTGAATTTTAAAACGACATTTTGAGACAGTAGTCGGGCTAGTTATAATTAAAAATATGAAAAGACTAGGACAAAGGTCTTGAATTTTTAAAAAATAAATAAAACAAAATTCTGTAAATAATTGTTGCAAAAAATAAATTTCATTTTAAAGTTTAAAGTAAAAGCATTAGAGTTAAAAAAATTCAGTTATTTTACATGTTATGCATTACCACTTTAAATGCTTAACTCGATGGAGCTACTGCTAAAAAGGTCTACATAATGTTTTTTTAATTATTTTAATGTCGGCTCTTTTGCTTAGCTTTAAAGTTGTTATGGGTAATGTAAATATAAAGTACAAAATATGTTTACTCTAATGTAAATAAATATTTATTGCACAATTTGTTTCTTTTATTTAAAAATTTAGGTATTTTAATTAGGTAATTTTTTGTATATTTGGATATAACTAGGTAGGCTACAAAGTATACTTTAAAATAATTTTAAAGAGATATTTCAGTCGGTTTTTAGTACTTTGTTACTTTGTGTACCTCATTATTAACAGGATATCGTGTAAGGTATACAAGTTATGATCAATTAAATACGTTTTTATTCCTTGCTTAAAACATTTGGGATGTTTGAAGTCAATTAAAAGTGCGGTTTAGTTTTTAACTTTTATTTTAGCGATATTTAATATCATTAAAAAGTTAGTTTGGTTTTAAGGGCTACGATTCATTGATTTAAAATTGCTTATCTTTTTAAACAGTACAGCTAAAAAAACATACTTTTGAGTAAATGGTAAAAACATAAACAATTTTATTTATTTACATTTGTTCACAACATGCAACATTGTAATACTTAGTTTAAAAGGGAAAATATGATTAAGAAAAAAGGAAAAGGAGCTAAAAGACTTTAGACATTAAGAGTTATTAGAATTCAATAAATGACCCTTATAATTATGGAAACTCGACGAGAGCACAGGGTAGCATTATTTTCATATAGACCAGTGCTGAAGTCTTTAAAAGAGGTAAATTACGGCGATTTAAGGTCGGGAAGTGGGAGATAAGGGGTTTTAAATTAAGGCGATTTCCGTCAAAACCGCCATTCCCATGGAAAAAAGTTAAATGGCAAAGTTGTAGGCAATAAGAAAAACTATATCTACTGTATTTACGTTCTCTTTGCATAGCTTTAAAATTTATGTGAAACATTTAAATAATCAAGTCTTTCGTTTCTTATTTTTATCTTTTACAAAACATAAATTATTTTGAAGATATGTTCTGTAGGATATAATAGGACATAAATTTAATATTCGCACAATCTTGTAAACACAAGACACTATCAGATCTCAATTAATAAAAACAAAACCATACAACGTAAATGAAAATACAAAAAATGTCATTTATAAAATACCTTGCGAATGCAAAAAGTTTTATATAGCTGAAACTTTAGACCATTAGCCAAACGCATAAAAGAACACAGATCATATATTAAAAACACAGAATTTCATAAATCAAAAATCTGCTAACACGCATTTGATAACAAGCATAGAATAAACTGGGATGCTTCGAGCATTTTAGCAAAGGAAACTTGTTCTAAAAAACGCAAAATCAAAAAACGTGCGTATATATTATTAAATATAGATAATTGTGTAGCATCAATTTCAATTAATTTAAATAACACTTGGTTGCCTTTGCTTGATACTGAGGTATCTTCAAGAAGACTAAAAATTAACTAACTATTCACCTTTTTTATAAAAATAAACAATAAATACACAAGCAACCAGTTATCTATGTCACTATGACACTATAACCAAACAATCATATTTTGACATTTAATGTAAAAGATTTCAGAATATCCTACAAAAAAGATAAAAATTTTAAATTTTAAAACCTTAATAATAGTTAATTTTTATTTTTATTATTTTTATTCCATTTATCTTGACAACGGTGGCAGATTTGCCATCTAAACGTCGTTTTTTAATTATCTTTTAACTTGTTTACATTTTTTGGTTTTTAGTACTTTTAATTTTATTTTTGGCGTGAATCCAAATAAATACCATCCTATAAACTATTTTTACAAAATTTGTTAAAAACGTACCTTTGTAGGTTTCAAATATACTGTAAGTACGTATATCACTTTATATCGGTTATTTACAAAAAATGTAACGAAATTTATCAAAACTCACTCTATCGTATCTTTTAAAGAGAATTTCGTACAATATTGGGTTACTTTTAAAAGTTCCTAAGTGAACTTAATTTTGCTCAATTGGCTTGATAAGATCTACTAGACGAAATTTGCCAAAGTTCTTTGGTATCTCTTTGTACCGTCATCACTTTGAAACTTACCGAAACGTTACTTCAGTTTATACCTAAGTACCTTTTTACTTGCAACATAAAATAACTTTTAAGATAGTTGTGTTATGAATAGAAACTAATTATTGTTTGGACAGTTTAAAATTATAAGATCTTAGATTAGATAAAGTAAAAAGGGTTAAAACAGAGTTTTGTAATCGTACTCCATTTTCTGTTTTAAAGGGTGTTAAATAATAAATATTTTATGTAATATTTCTTTCCGAAAATTCTTGGGCATTACAGTTTTAAATAAAAACCCTTGTCAAATTTTGTTTCTTCTTTCTTCTAAATATTGACGATTTGGCGAATTAGCCTTCGTTAGATTATTAGGTCTACATTAAAATGGGGACAAAATTAGCACAAATTAAATATTTAAATGTTTTAAAACCAGAAAAAAAACAAAAAATTCTAAATGTTTTTTGTTTGTTAAAATGTGACGACTAAATTTTAGCAACAACTTTTTATTGTTTTTTAAAAATGTGTGTGGGTTATAAATATGTAGAATAAGACTTATTTCTTGAATTTTAATTGTACCTAAATTACAAAAGGCAGTTTTTTGTTTTGTCGCCCTAAAATTAATATTATGCGACTTACGAGGTACTGCGTGTGACCCTTGATATACTTATAAATGTTTAATTCAGTGTAAAAAAATATGTTTTAGGTAATTGCCTAGAAACTGTCCGCAACTCCGATTTTGACCAAATTGGGTAAACATGATTTCTCTGGGGCGCTAATTAAGAAATCTGGAAGAATTTTGAGTTGGAAACGTTTCGTTTCCGAGATATCCATTATTAAAGTTGGTTTTTGAACTAACCTCATTTTCATTTTATTTTCATATTTTCCCTTCTTTTTGCACACAATTCTTGATTTTAAGTGAAAGTGGTACACAATATTTAATTTTAACCTTTCAAAACCGCATTTTTCTATGTATTTTACACTTTTTTGATTATGTTGCATAGCTTTGCTTTTAGTCGTAACAAATTATGATGGATATGCTGGAGCAATGTGTGCACGGCTTGCGGCGTTTTGAAAAGAAATCTTTGAAATTTTCTAAAAGGTAAAAATCCAATATTGTGGGCCACTTTAGCTTAAAATTAAGAACTGTGTGCAAAAAGAAGGGGAAATGTAGTGACAATGAGGTTAGTTCAAATACCAACTTTGATGATGGATATCCAGAAAACGAAACGTTTTTAATTAAAAATTCTTTTAGACTCGTGATCAGCGCCCCAAAAACCCTGGGATCCCAAATTTGGTAAAAATCGGAGTTGCGGAAAGTTTCTAAATAATTACCATTTAACCAGTAAAAAAAACATAATTAAGATAAAACCAAAAATTTATTTTCGTGGCTCGCTAGAATTTATGGGCAAGACTCTGTAAAATTAGAATTACAACACAATGCTCCTAATTACTAAGTTTACACGGACGCTTTAATGCGCATTAGCCCAATGAATCTTTAAATAAAGCGCTCCTTAACCGTTTTAATAGTCGTTATTTGCAATTTTTCAATTAGTTTAAAAGCGTTAATACCTGCGATTTATTTAAATTCGCATTTGGCTAATGCGCCATGAAACGCTTGTGTAAACTTAGTAAGTATATTATGGAAAGAAACTAAGAAAACCGATAAGTCTTAATATAAAGAAATCAATATTTTTTATTGTAAATTAGAATTGGCACATCACTAGATAAAAACCACAAAAGCATGGGAAATTGAAAGGACACTACTTCCTCTATTATTAGTAGTCCTGAACGTAAAGAAAGAATACCAAAATGTCATTGTAAAGTTTGAAATTTGTTATAAATCCGAAAGGGTTATTGAATATGTGGTATTCAGAGCAGAATCTTTAGAATTTTGAACAAATACTGTTGCAGTACGTTATTGTATACGTCCAGCCTAGTATGAGATATACAAACAAAATGTGAATTGATTTATTTTTGCTATATCGGATAAAGAATAATCTTCGTATTTTGGCATTGAAATTTTGAAGTGGCAAATATTTGCCGATAAGTATCTTAAGGGATAATCATAATATTATTTTTCACTCTAAAAATACAGGGTAATTCAAAAATCGATCACGAAACAACTTAAGGGGGTGATTCTACTTGACAAAATAAGGGTAGATCTTCATATAATTTTTTTTCAAAATGTCATTCGTTTACGAGTTACGATTGCATTTATTTTTTAAACAATCGACTTGATATTTGGCACACAAATCGAGCTTTGCAAATTCTAAAATTTTAAGATAAAAGTACTTTTTTTAAATACCGCCAAAGGGCACTTTACCTAAAACTTAAAATTTATTTACTTCATAACTTTTTTATTTTGATAGATATCGCAAAGCTGGGGGCGCCATTTTATAGACAATCAAAAACTTTAATATTCACTCTGTATATACAGGTTGTTTCAAAATTTTAAAAGAAGTATTTTAGGGGTTAAAATAAGCTTTTTTCACTAATTACGAGTCAAGATATCAAACTTTCTTTTACAGCTATCGTTGGTTACATATCAGGAAAAAAACGGGCTACTTTTCCGTTTCACATATAACGAAAATTTACCTACCTCTGGCATTTTTGCTTGTCTAGGAAAAACGTAAAAACTCAATTTTGTCTAATAGAGGACTAACGGTACGCGCACATAGGTCGGCATCGGACGGACGGTACGGATCAAAAAAAAAAGTTTTAATGAAATTAAATGACGCAGTGCACCTATTTGCAGGCCATTTAAAAGATTCCGCTAGAATTTAGCAAGTCATTACCGTTTAATATGTGCGATACAGGTCAGAAATTTAAGCCGATTTCTATCGGAAGGAATTAACCCAGTGGTTTTATACCATGGGTGAAAAGGCGCTAACTTTTAATATTTTCCCATGGTTTTCCCACGACTCGCATGTGCGTGTGTAGCATTTAATTTCACTAATTATTTTTCCGATCCGTACCGTCCGTCCGATGCCGACGTATGTGCGCGTACCTTTAGGAGGTAACGACTGATAACCAAAATTTTATATGCCTAAGCTTAAATGTAATTACATATGTAAATTAATTAAGGTTTGCGTCAGTATTCCAAAAATCTGGGCTTTAAGAGTAATCTTGGTTTAACAACTAAAGTAAGATTTATTAAAGACGCTAAATTTGCCTGCTTATACTTAAGCCAAATTATCTAACCCTATTTCTTCATCCTTATTTACCTAATAATCAACACAACTAAAATTATTTATAAGATTGAAAATCTAGAAAAACACAACTAAAAATTTTCTTTAGCTTCTGAATAAGTTTGCTTGTTTATCACGTGACAAAATTTGGGTTCTGTTTCTTTTGTAATATATTATTAAACACAAAACAGGAAAACATATTAAATCTACGCACAAATTAAAACCTTAACCAAAAAAAAAAAAAAAAGAATAGCCTAACCCCCAGATTACTTTGGGTCAGGCCCGTACTCAAAAATAGATTTGGGGGAAGAAAAAACAAAAACGTCATCACCTTTAAAAATAATATATATAATAAACCTACCAGAATAATTTTACAATTGAAAAGCAAAAACAAAAAGAAAAAAGGTCCTCACCTTTTAAAAATTCTCTAAAACAGCAGAAAAACACAAAAAGTACATTTCTCTTCCTGGGGGAAAGGCAAAACGCCCAAAAAAGGGCAAAAATGCTATATTTACACCCCAACTTTTACCGAAAAGCCTATTTACACCCCCTGCGTACGGCTTTGCTCGGGGTAAATTTTTTAAATAAGTAAGTTCATCACTACATGCAAAGCTGGTATAAGCAGTTCGCCGTAATTTTTTTTTATGTCAAATTTAAATTGTTAAAATTCGCCTATAAAGCTTAGATTTTAATTTTACAACAGTGTATGAGGCCCTTAATCAGTAAAGGGCTTATTGTATAAACGTTTTAAGCTAATAATAATAATAATAATAGTAATAAGAGCCAACGCAACGCAAATCTTAACCAAAATCACTTAAAGATAAAAAATAGCCTTAAAAAGCCCTAAAAATTTAAATTCAAAGTAAGGACCGTAAAGAGTCTGGTTTCATAAAACGCCCATTAAGGTGCAATAACTATAAAAGAATCAGACGAAGTGCCAAAAAGCAACAGACCACACACTTCCTAGCATATAATTTAATTAGCACATCGCATAACTTTTAAAGTGGTTACACATAAAACTGTAAATTTTTCTTTCACACTTTGAACCATAGAATTTTAATTACTTGACAAATTAAAGAATTACTTACTGGATAACAGAACTTTGAGCAGCACGAGGCTAAATATTTAACAGGGTGTCCCAAATTTAAGTGTGTTTTGTGTATTTAAAAAAAAGGCCTATAAATTAGAGGAATGTTGTGTAAATAGGAGCTACCCAGTGTACTATTTTAAAATTTAGGAAATCCGAAATTTTTTGAGATATCTTAAAAAAAAATGTAATTTGAATTTATAATCTAATTACCACATAAACCCCTCTCATTATGGCAAAAATAAATATTTATTCAGTACACGAATACTTTCTTTTTAATAAAATGTTTAAAACATAATATAGGTAGCTTTATGACGTTGTAGAGAAGGAAAGTCTATTTTTTTAGAATCTAAAAATAATAAACTGGGTGCTGTATAAAGTATGCTCTTTTATTTAGAGGAGCTGAAAAAAGCGATTGTTTTGTGTTCTGGTTAGTTGTTTAATGTCTAATTGTATTATTTTTATCGCTTGACTAAATTTGGCATCTGTTTCTTTTGCAATTTATTGTTAAACACAAAACAGAAAAAAAATTTAATATACGCACAAATTAAAACCTCTACCAAAGAAAAAACCAAATAATACCTGAGGCCCCATGTGCCCATAGTAATCTATTTAATAATATATACGCAAGTATATTAAGATTCTAAGTCTCAATCTTTATAATAAACACCAAAATTTGAATTTTGACGATTTTTATTGGTAAAACTCATAGTACCATTATTATTGTGAACAGTCTAAAATGGCTAATATTTAATTAAGTCAGTTAAAATTAAAAAAATAATTATACCAATCTTTTAATAAAACAAACACTATGTGAGGTATTAAGGTAAATGTAGAATTAAAATTTTTTAGGTCAAAATAGCAATAATTAAACAACCACAATGTCAAGTGAGTTTAACCATTTAAAAAAAACTGACAAAACTAATAATTAAGCACAAAACAATTTTCAAAAAAGGGTAGTAGAAACCTGACTCTAAAAATAAGGGTGTTCTCATTGTCCACTGCTACATACCTACTAAGAATGGAGGATGTACGCCTTGTATACTATTACCTTGTAAAATTGTATTTTTATTTGGCTTTAAACATATATTTTTAAAGGTGATTTTTCTCTAGGTTTTTAATACCACATCTAACTAACGTACCACAGGGTACATGGTTTGAGATTGTTAGTACATTGTAAGTATAAAACCTAACCTTTGTTCTCATTTAGTCGACTTCGTACCTCTTACCATTTCCAAAATGCCCAAGGTGGCCCTCCTTATCTTTAACACGTTATATAAAGCTGCTATTGCCGCCTGCACCGCTATTATCGCTTATCGCAGCTCAAAGGTAAACCCACCCTAAGACTTTAAATTCTACAATTTATTAAACATTTTTATTAAAAGAAAAGGTGTCTTATAGAATAGATTATTTTGAACTGTTTATTTCTCAACTATTTAAATCGCAGTGCTTAATGAACCTCTAATGGAAAATAAATATTGTGCTTGAATAGACATTTATTCTCTGGTGCAGAAAAATTACATTTAACCACAAAGCATCCAATCTCTTTAGAAAAATAATGCATAGTAGATAATTACAAAAACGCTTTTGCGGCTAAAGGTACATGCTTTTGTATTTATTTAGGAGATTACAGAAATCTTTAGGTAAACCGCATTTTAAGCTTATTGTCAGTAAATAAGATTTGCTTCTGAACAAGTGAGCTTTTACTTACGGTACAGGAAAAAAATCTAAGTGTATTACGCAAATGCCGGTGAGTTTTAATGGATTTTGAAAAGTGTATCCGGATTTTGGGTATTAAATCTTAAGACGCGACATGTGGTACGATAAAGTTTGTCCTCTACCTAATGATATAAGAATATTTTACAAAATGTTTAAAACAGCTTTTGATGTACTTTCGACAGGCTGTAATAAATTAAGCTAAAATTGTTTTTTTTTCAAATTATACAGTGTGTTATAAAATGTTGTTAAAAACATGTATAAGCAAATTTTACATCCTAAAATATGAATACCAGTATACCGGGTGGTGCGCGAAACATGGGAAATCCCATGTCGCCCCGATAAGTTCAAATTTCTATAGGTGTCCTATAAGTCTAGCACCTAAATACCCGGAAGGCAATGTGCCTAATCATGGCCTAATAAATAAAATTTTTTGTTTATAAACAATTATGTTAGTTAATTTTATAATTTACATTTCAGTTAAACATATAATAAATTGTAGGATGCATTCATCTTCTCCTGTTAAATTTGCTAAAATGGGGTTAAGCAGTTTTCATATTAAGGCGACGATATTAATATTAAGGGGGTTAATTATTGGCTCTTCTGTACATTTTATAGAAAAAATGTAAGATAACTTTTAAAGAAACCAATATGAAAAACTGTCTTGCCAAGTTTTATTAAAAAATGTTAATAAGCAAATCTTGATTTTTTCAATTAAATGTAATTGCAAAATAACCAAATTTTCGGTTCAGGTAACACCAATTAGGCACCTGTAAAATGAATATTGTTACTGACATCTGGAGAAGTGTCAATAAATCAGTAACAGTCAGTATTTGAAAGACAGTTATGTATTATTTAAATTGTATTCATTTTTGGATAAGACCAGGTAGGGAATGAATTCTTTAAGCAAGAAATTTTTTAAAAGCTCGGTAGTGAGCTATTTTTACCAATCAAGCCCTTTCATTAGATACCTGTATTAAGGTAGTTGAGGAAAATATATAATCCGCCATTTTGTGGTTGCGGCCATCTTGGATTTTATTTTTTCATAGTTGACTCTATTCGACCAATCTATTCTTTCATTTAATACCCATGTTGAGGTTGTAGTGAAGTAATATTTAATTCGACATTATGTATCGGCGGTCATTTTAGATTTACAGTCATAAAGAATGTAGTATATTATGTATTCTCATCAAGTTAAAGAATGTGTACCAAATTTCAAAACGATCGGTCGTAAGGGGGTTAAATTCCAATTACTAGATTTGACCCAAACAAAAAATTAGCAAATTAACAGGTTAAATTAATTAAAATCATTTAGAAAGTCACAAAATTCATGTCATTGTTCTAAAAAATTTTGCAGAAATCAGAACTAACAAAAAGTACTACACGTCTGCAAGACTTCGTTCTTTGATCGTAACATAAATATTGGACACACTATGAAAATTAAATATGAAACATATCATTATACAAAAAGATAAATAAATAAAATAGTAAATATCCAAGAATATCACCAGAACTGACTGTAAAGTTCATGTCATTGTACTAAAAAATTTGCAGAAACCAGAACTAACAAAAAGTACTACACGTCTGCGAGACTTTTCGGTCTTTGATCGTAATATAAATATTGGACACACTATAAAAATTAAATACAGAAACATCCTATTATACAAAAAGATAAATAAATAAAATAGTAAATATCCAAGAATATCACCAGAAGTGACTGTAAAGTTCAAAAGCGACCCGCTGTTTAACGGTGGGTATCAAATACCTATAAGAAAGCTTCATGAATAAAATACAAATTTGTTACGTGTTAAGGGCTTTAGTACAAGTGGTTCACTGTTGTGGCACCAATACGGTTCCGATGTACAACTTTATTAATGTTGTTTATAAATCTGTGTACGCAATGGTGGATTATGATCAATTGCGGATCCTGCTGGGCGCTACCAGTAAAACATTTTTATGGGGAAAACGGTTTAAAAATGTGTGAAGATTTGTGTTACCATAACAGCATAAATACGAAAATACATTTTTAAAATATTTATGATACAAAATATTTATATATGATTAAAAAATTAATAATTAAACAGTAAATATACATTACATCATACAGTGAGGTCCTAAAGTCCGTCGCCCCCTTCTAACTTCTGAACCGTTCGGTATATTTTTATGAAACTTGAAACAATATTTTTTATGATATCTCTAATGTCAAGGTGACAGCTGGGCGCCATCTTGGAAAAAAAGTTGAATGGAAAGGAGGGTTTTGTGGCACATCATTTTAAAGCTGTTGTATTTTTCTTAATGCTCTCTTAAATATCTTTTAATGGTGATGTAATATACAGGGGGTTATATATTATTAAAAATATATTTATACTTTTTGTCCTACACTGTATATTGTCACCAATATTACTATTAAATAAATCCTTAAGAGAGCTTTTAGAAAATACCACATTAAGTATATTTAAGTTTATTAGAGTCGAAAATATGGCCCTCTAAATGTGGTATTAAGGTAATTTTTAAAATACCGCCATTTTGTGGTAGGTAAAGGTATTCACCTATATCTTAGGGTTATAAAGTACTTGTCAGGAGCTTTAAAATGGTGTGCCACAAGACCCCCTTTCCATTTAACTTTTTCCCAAGATAGCGCCCAGCTGTCACCTTGATATTTAGAGCTGTCATTGATATGTAAAAATTGCAGACCTTGGTCATAAAATATTGTTGCAAGTTTCATAAAAATATAATGAAGGGTTCAGAAGTTAGAAAGGGGGCGACGGACTTTAGGACCTCATTGTATATTTGTAGTAAGTAACTTTTTGTAAATTCATGAAACAGGCACTTGGAGCGAGCAATTCTAATTTTGCTCTGCACGGGTTCTATTAAAATTCGAACCAACTCGGTGCCAGGTTGATTTTTGTAAGAGCAACAACTCCACAGATTATGCGATTAACGTTTGGACGATTAAATCTTCTTGAGCTATACAACCTGTGTCGTACAACAACTTTTATAGTCTATGAAGCTTTAAAAATAAAACCGCTTTAGATTAAAGATACCACAACTCGCAACACGCAAAAAACCGCCCTTCAATCTTATGTTGTATTTCCATAATTTGTTAAATCTTAAGCCGGCTGTCCATGAGAAGCGGTTTTCCGCTCGCGGATAATAATTCAGCGTTGTGATTGGCGAGAAAAAGCATTTTAAATTTGCACTAACCAATCACAATGCTAAATTATCATCCGCGAGCGGTAAACCGCTCTCAATGGACAGCCGGCTTTAGCCCGTAACTTATCGTATTAAGTGTAAAATTTAGGAATATAACCAATATATTTTGGCTGCTTCCATAAAACTACCGAATGGCTAATATTTTTTGAGAAAATGCGCTTTGTCACCGAACCCGGTTTAAGTATCGCATGAAAAGGATTTCAGACTGAACTTGATCTTTCAGATCTGTCACAAAATTTAACCTCACAAATAAACTTTCTGTACCTTATTATTTTTTATTTCATTATTTATTTGCATTCTCCAAATTCACTATCCATGGTTTTTCATTTTAAGAAGTTTTAATTATGTCACATAAAAGTCGATTAGCACCGAAGTGACTAGGGGCACGTTGATGTGCCGCGATTATTTTTTACCGGGCACGTGTATGACGTCACTACTATCTACTATCCTTATTTTTACTATATTCTCCCTTCTTTTTGCACTAAATTCCTGATATAACACTAAATTGGCACACAATATTTCATTTTACATTAAAAACCTTTTTAAAACCTGTTTTTTACTGATTATAAGCCTTTCTTTATTAATATAATAAAAGGTTTGCTTTAAATCAAGTCGCCATGTTTGAAACCACTATACACATAGGTGTATGTATGGTTGCAGCGTTTTGGGCGTAAAAAATTTGATTTTAATAAAAAAACCTGTAAAATAACTAAAAAAGAGGTTTTTAAGGATGTTCATAAAATATTGTATGCCAATTTAGTGTTATATCAAGAATTTTGTGCAAAAAGAAGGCGGAATATAGCCAAATTGGATAGTTTGAATTTCAACTTTGATGATGAATAATGGCACGCTCAGTAGTGACGTCATACACGTGCCCGGTAAAAAATAATCGCGGCACATCAACGTGCCCTAGTCACTTCGGATTAGCACACGAAAAGAAAAGAATTATATAACTTTTAGGTTAGGACGTCTAGTTTTCTTCTGCAACACCGCCAAAAACAAAGGTTTCAAAAAGCTCGACTTTTCTGAGTGTAATATCAGCACCGTGAATATGAAAATTGATCGCTCAGAGTGCGGGCCAATTCATTGAACACGCACATTTATTGCTCGACAATAGAACTCTTTTGAGTGAATATAAAAATTTGTACTGCACTGCCAGAGTTCGAGCTTAGTGCGCTCCAGGGCGACTACGTGAATTCACTATTTGTTTAACAGTTTACCGTCTTTTTACAATTGAAATTAGTAAGTTTGTTGTTTCAAATTGCTCTTAAATTTATTTTTATAAAAAATTATGGAATGTAACAGTAAACACGACATCTACTTAACAAAAGATGAAGTTTCCATAAACTCCATTATTACTCCGTTTAGTTCATGAGTTACCTAAGTTTAAATTTCACAGTTTGCGGTAAATTTAATATTAATTATTATCGAAAAGTTTTATTAAGAAGAGCTTAAATTTAAAATAATAATAATAATATTTCCTTACTTTTGTTACTTATTTTACAGTTTTACTTACAAAATATTTTAAGTAAAGGTCTGCACTGGCCTATAACTTAGGCTTTTCTTTATACGGTGAGAAAGTTCTCCTCCCCTTTCTTTTAAAGATATTGAGATAAGGTACAATTTTGGGTGTAAAAGAAAGTAACTTTAAATTAGGATACAAATAGTTTCGGCCACGTGGCGTTGTGTCAAAGGAGCACTGGATTAAATAATTCCGTTATTTATACACTTATTAAAAATCCTAATGCAAACCAATTTATTTTTAAGGGGGACACATTTTTGTGTCAAAATTTACTTGTCCAGGGTTATCCCCTCCCTCACCAACACAAACGTCAAAAAGTTTAAATGGGAAGGGGGTTCAAGTGATACCTGGTCTAAAAGGATTTTTTTAAATGGTCTTTAGTTTTTGCTTCACTTAGAATTTACTCTTAATACCGGGGTCTCTAGCGAATGGCTCATCCCTATAACATTTTTATTATTTATAATATCAAAATAGATTTTGGTAAGTGGGTATATCACATAAATATGCATTGTTTCGCAAATTCAGTTGTTTTCTATTAAGTACTTTCGGTTTAGCCGGAAACGACCTAAACTTTCTTGGTTTAAATGAGAAACCCGGTATATTTTTGCTAATGTAAAAATAAAATAACGTCTTGAATATATTATTATCATTACGTTTGCATTTATTACACTTTTGATTAAAAAAAGAATTTAAAACTATTTAAAATAAGGTAGACTAAACGTCAATAATAAAAATGCCAGACGGTCATCGCTTCTGTCTCACTTTCAATTATTCTCCTTTTTGTTGCTCTTACACCATTTAAACGACGCTTTTAGACAGCGATAGTTGATTGCCGTCCTTACTTGTAAGACGCTTGTGGCTTTTTTATTATTGAATTGATCTCTATCGCTAGACCCCTATTTTCATTTAAACTTTTCGACGTTTGTGTTTGTGCGGAGAGGGAATAATAAGTAAGTTTTGACATAAAATTATGTCCTCCTAAAAATAAAAATCGACATGTTTTAAAATTTTTTTATAAGTGTACAAATAACGTATTTATTTAATGTGGCTTGTTTTAATTAAAATGCACAGTATTTTAAAGTTTAATACAAAATTAATAAATTGGACATTTTTATAGCAACATGCAAATTATGTATTACCTGCTATAATATACATGCTCTATGACTACTATTTTTAATTTCTTTTCAAATCCCAGGTACAAAATACAAAAATTCCTCTTGTACTATTGTCACAAAAGCGGCACCCTTTGATAATCCATGCAAATAAAATGGTCAACCCTTGATTTATTCACGTTAACCCTTTTCGATAATCCACACTTTTTTCGCTTAAATATCATAGAAAATTTAGAGAAGCGTAAGAAATGCATTATGTAGCTCTTTCATTCATATATGTGGAAGATATGCTTATAGAATATGGCTCGATAAGATATATTTAAAGTGATAATGTCACATTCAGGGACAGTATCATAAAAGGTTATTGTCAGATTTAAAACTCAAAACCTTTTTTCCGGTGGACCATAATCTGACGGTTTCTAGTATTGTGTGAAAGATCCTATGACTAAGTATAATAATTCCGTTTTTAAAAGTGTTTATTTTAATTTAAAAAGTTAGATTTTAAACAAAGTGATTTACTTAAAAGCTGACAGTTATAGTTATATTTTCTTTTAATTTTGTGGATAAATATTTTAAATATCGTCTTGTAATGGACAGGGCCGTATTAACCGTTAGAAGCGCCCTAGGCTGAAATTTCTGGGGCGCCTATTTTAATAGAAAAGGAAAACAAACATTTGGAAAAGGGCCCTACTTGAAATTAAAATTGAAGAGCAAAAAAAAGTCTTTCTGTGTGGCGCGTATTTTAATTCCAGAGCGCCCTACTCGAAATTAAAAATGAAAAGCAAAAAAAGATCATTTACTGCGTGCCGCCTATTTTAATTCCAGGGCGCTCTACTGAAATTAAGGGTTGCTTATCGGGCATTCACTGCGTGGCGCATATTTTCTTCCCTATTCCCAAAGCAAATTAAAGAGACCAAAGACGACCAAAAAGCCCACCCTGCCCTACAACTTTTTTACATCTCCCCTTTCTGGCGACTATTTTTTCACGGCGCCCTGGGCTGTAGCCTAGTCAGCCTCGTGCTTAATACGGCACTGGTAATAAAAACCTACTATAAAATCGAAGATTTCAAAAGCTTTTGAGCCTATAGCCTGAAGGGAATATTTTATTTTTGAGTTCCTTACAATAATGTATTCTATCGGGCATGTTACTTTACTAGCCTTCTAACACTGGTGAACAGAGGCGGAGGGGAGGGCGGACCCTGGGCTCCCAGTAAAAAGAGTGTTTTGTTGGCACTCTTTAAATTTAAATAATTTTGAGCTTTTTCAAATGTGCTTTTTGAATATCAAAAATCAATGAGTTGCTCTTGTAACATGGGGCTAGTTTTTCTAACTCTAACTCTCTCTTATCCATTTTACGCACAGGTTATTTTTCTTTATAAGATTGCAAGTTGGCATTGAAAGTTTAAGTGTACATATACAATAGATGGAAAAAATTATATAATAGTAATTTATGTAACAAATGCATAAAGTGATTCATAATTTAAAAGCACGAGCAGTCAGGTGCGTGCGACAATACTATAAGTTAAAATAGACACTTTTTTTCTTGTGTCGCATACCATATTTTTTACAATGATATATGATAATTTTAAAAATTTTATTCTTGAGCTAATCGAGTCCAATAATAACATTTATTTTATATTATTTTTATTAAATTTAATCGCAAACTGGTAAATTTTAAATTGAGTGACACATTAACTACAAAATATTTTTACCATGGCCAAAAAAATACGCATTTTGGTGGTAAAAAATTAATTGAAAATATGTAGATTCCTGTCTGATCGATTCGATGGCGAAGTCTATGTAAGTTGACAACCAAAAGCCCGGAAATAAGCTTTTTACTACGACCACATGTGAAAATAGCAAACAGCACACTCTTTTTATGCATAGAAAATGCCCTATATCACACTGTTGCAAGGTTTAATATAAAGCTGACATCGCTATTGTTATTTAAAATAAATTTTGCTGTTACTCGAACCATGCAATATGTTTTTGGTGAGGCCCTTTTAAATTCTAAAATGAAAAAGTTATACAAAGCTACTAGGTAGGTAATTGTCGTTATACAAGTATTCTTAAACAGTTTAATATATTTCAGTGAGGAAAAGTATAAACCTCCTAGTTTTGGCTGACGCCTCATGCAAAAATATTCCCACTCGTGTGAAATTATTTATTTTTCAGACTTCTAATGTAATACTTTTTCCCCATTCAAAATGTTGGCTTAATTTTTTTTTAAGTGGCATAATTTTTTTTTTTAGAGCAGAAGCTATGGAAGTACCTATAAAAGAGCGATAATTCCCCCACATTCCGACAATGGGCAAGAAAGAGAAGCCTTTCTGTAAGTGAAGGATCATTAATGAGACGAGTAGCTTTTCTTTGAATAGAATCAAGAATGCTAGGGATGCCATGCCCCAGATATGAGAACAATATCCAAGGAAGGTCGGATTTGGGACACATATAAAGTGTATAAATTAAAAGGGGAAAAATACTTTTTGGCTCAAAAGAGAAATCCAAGCTTTTTGAAGCTGCCGTGGCTATAAATACAATGTGTTTATTCCAGTTAAGGTTACTTTGTGACGCCCACAAGATTAAAGGTGTCTTTGCTCTGCAATACTTGTCCGCTCATAAGTAGAGGATAAGTATTTGATTACTCTGTTCGCAACAAAGAACATGATAGTGTTTTGGATGCATTAAAATGGACGAGATTCTTGGCACCCCAATCCAATATTAGATTAAGATCCTGCGAAAGTCCGGTGATAGCTTAGCGTGTAAGGCGTTAAGTTGTTGAGCGCACAACGGACGTGAGGTGGGTTCGAATCCTGCTGAGGCCAAATACTTATTTATAAGTTGGTCGGAAATTTAGTGGTTAGCTCAACACCAGACGGACAAAGTGCAAAATGTATCGACGCTGAAGGCCACCAAAGGACTAGGGCGCCGGAACACACTTTGCCGTGTCCTGCGCAACCGTAGACATGCGGACCCCACTCAGTTCGTAGGTTCAGTAGTGCCCCCTGGGTGGGGACGAGGTCTTAAGTTGTCGCTCATAGGACCGTGGTTCGGAACCCACGTTAAGCTGTAGGTCCCGTCTGGCTGACATCACCCAGACGTAAAAGACAGGGCGCACAATAAGCCGAGCGGCTTCAGTGCATGGGTTATTCCGGCCCTATTTTAATCTAATCTAATCTAAGATCCTGCGAAAAAGATATCTGCATCGCCCTGCGTTTGTTTTCCAAATCAGGTTTAGTGATGGGTTTAGGAACCTGAACACTGAAGTGAAGGGTACTATCGTCGGCGAAACTATGAATGTAATTAGTTGCGGACGAGAGAAGATAGTTGATGTGAAGAAGAAACAATGTTGGTGCCAGAACTGAGACCTGAGGCACTTCAGCATTTACTTGGTAAAAGCTTGAAGAATGGCCGTCCACAATAACTGATATACGTCGATCAGATAGATAACTACAGAGCCAAGTACAGAGTTTAGTTGAAAGACCATAGGGAGGGAAGTTTATTAAGAAGTGCGGCAGGCCAGACTTGGTCCAAAAGCTTTGGATATATCAAGAGCAACGACCTGGGACTCACTTAGAAACTCAAGGGACTTATTCCAGTAGTGTGATACGAAGGAAAGAAATTATAACTCTTCTTTTTATCATTTATTATGAAGTACATTTACCTAAATCTTTTTAAATGCTGGCACCATAGTATTCTAAAACCACTTCTTTCAACCCTTGATAACGCCTTTTGTTAAAGCAGGGTTTCAAACACTAATTTCTTTTATCTTTGACCTAATTTGTTGTGGCTCCTGAGGAAAGTGCTTTTGAAGCCACTACTATCTTTGTATTACAAAAATAAACCACTTCTAGATTTCTAGAAAGTGTTAATATAAAATATCCTAAATAAACTTGTTAAAAAGAGAAACATAATAAATTAAGAAATGGTAAAGCACAGATAAGAAAAAAGATAGAATTGTAATTTGTTACGTTGTTTTTTTTATCATAACTATTTCTTTAGAAATAAGTACCTATAAGTGTGAGAGACTTTATTATGTCTAAAAGGTTTTTGATGACGTCGTGAGATGAAATGTTCATTTAAGCGTTAATAACAAAGATACATTAAATTTTATGTAGGGTAGTTAAGAGTTATCGTATTTTAGTGTATTTTAATAAATTGTATACTTTAATAATGAATGAGAATAATTTAAAAAGATACTAGGAATAATTAAAAAGAAGAACTTTTCTTGATAATGCATGATTTAATTAATTATTTAAATAGATTAAGATAAACTTCATTTTTATTCCTAAATAAATAATATACCTTTTGGTAAACTTAAATAAAGTAAATAATTTAATTTCTACCTAATGAAACGTAAGGATATCAAGGTAATTATTTTGCCCATATACAGGGTGGCCTAATTGTCCGAGAAATTTACCGAGACTTGAAAAAACTTTTATTTAAAAGTTGTAGGGTTTTTAAATGTGCATGTCCCAAAAAAAAATTAATGTACGCGGAGTGTCCCAAAAAATCTATGGCTAAAAAATAGTTTTTTTTTTTCTATAAACCCTATTGCTGTTAACAGAATCAAATTTAGCCTAAAATTGCATATATTGCGCTATTTTATTTGGGCACTCGTGGCGATGTTGTCACCCCATTGATAATTTTTGAAATTTACATATATAACAGGATTCTCCAAAATTGGGTAAAAACGGAAACAAATTAGTTATTAATAATACTAAGCTGGATGTTTTAAAACATTAAGAACAACAAAAAAATCCTCAAAAGAAAATTCACTAGATCTCATACAAAGTATTTCTTATAGCATGACCAAGACCTCGATATTTAAAAAGCTAAATCTTATTTTGTGTATATGGCACCAGTTTTAGGTTTTAGATTTAGATAGAAATAAGGTTATTTTCTTTAGCGATTCCTATAACAAAAATGTAAGGTTTTTATAATATATATTTTTAAATAATTCATTAGAAAAAAGGATTTTCGTTTTTTGATAAAAGGGAACTTTGTTATTTTTAATGGAACACATGTATGTCAATATCTAAACGTTTTATTTTTTTCTATTAAAAAACATTATTACATTACATTACATAATTATTATTATATTATTATAATTATTATTAATTAATTACATAAGCTGTGGTTATTGTGGTTATTTCTAAGAGAAAAACATTTATCGACCTGCAAACAATGTACTATACCTTTGTTGCTGCATTTTTTATAACGTTAGATGAAGCAAATATTAATTGTTTAATAATATTTTTAATATCGATGCAGTAAAAGGTCAATAAATGCTTTATTTCTGGAAAGAACCATAGCTTATGTAACGTTTTTAAAAAACAAAGATGAAGCTTTAGGAAAACTGACAAATATACTGGGTGTTCTATTAAAATTAACAAATTTTCTTTGGATCAAAAAATAACTTTTTGTTGTGAATTATTTAAAAATTTTAAATATCCAAAAACCTTTCACTTTGGTACAAAAATTGCTAAAAAATCTTAACTTATTTTTATTTATAAATAGGAGTTACAATAAAAAAAAAAAAACTTACTCCTTAGCCATAACTTTTTGGGATACTCTGAATACATCAATATATTTTTGGGACATGCACGTTTGAAAACCGCACAACTGTTATAAAATAGTATATTACATTACAAGTGTGGAAAATGACTAATTTCACACGAGTGGGAATATTGTAGCACGAGGCGTTAGCCGAGTGCGACAAACCCACGAGTGTAAGAAAGTCATTTTCACACGAGGTACTGTACACTATTTTTCCTACGACCACAAATTATTCACCAAAAAAAAATTAAAGTTTGTCTGTTCAGAAAAAATAAAAAACAATTGAGAACTTTGCAACACTAGGGTGATATTTACTTTGCAACACTAGTGTGATATATACTTTTCCTCACTGCTATATTATACTGTTTTGACAATATTTTTACATCGAAAATCACCTACCTAGAAGCATTATATAACTTTTATCATTTTGGAATTTAAAAAGGCCCTCACTTAATAAAAATTGTATGGTTTTGTTAGGTAATAACGCTAATAGTTTAATACGGTTTTCTGCTATTATAAGGGTTTTTTAAAAATTATCGATTCTTACATATTTTAGACACTCTTCTAAATAAAACGTAAGTGGTGCATATCCAAAATATTCCGTTTTTTAAAAAATATCAGTAAATAAACTTACGGGATCGGGGAGTGAAAAGGGGTGCTGGGTGGGGTAAAATTGGTAAAACGAGTTAATGAAACTGAACATCACATGTAAAATTAAGTAAAAATAACAGTTTTTCCTCATATTTTTAAGAAAACATATGTATTATTGTTGTGCTAACAACAAAAAGCCATTAATGCACTTTTAAGAACTATATTTCATAAAAGTAAACTATTACAAAAATACACAAAAGTACAATTTAGCCATCTTAACAGAACTGTACCATCACGGCTAATCACCGCGCCAATAGTCGAATGCCTGAGTCACTAGATTTATTAATTTATGACAATCATGCTTAGGCAACCAACTATACATTATAATACAAAATATAATAAATGGTGTGTTGTAAAGTACTTTGCAACACTAGTGCTGTAAAGTACTTTGCAACACTAGTGTGATATAACGCATTTTCCATGCATGAAATCAGTGTGCTATTTGCTATTTTCACAAGTGGTCGTAGGAAAAAACCTTATGTCATATCTCGTTAAACAACAAAAATATTAGACCTCGGACAACTGGGCCGCCTGGATCTAAAATTACTGTAAGTTTTTGGAAAAATAACAAATACAAACTTATAAGTATAACGTTTATTTGAAGTTATCACAGTTAATTTTAAGTCTAACTAGAATTAGATCTTAGGAGTTAATTTTTGAATTTTTTCATCATTTTTATTATATTTTTCTTCGTTCCATGGTTGTGTCTTTGCAGAACCAAAAATAACAAAAATAATTCCTGTTACTATATAAAAAGCGGCAGTTATAAAGAATACAATTTTCCATTGTTCGGGATCTTTCTAAAATTAATTAAAAAAAATATTAGTAAATAAACTTGTTTAAATACTGCTAACGTAATTGTAAATTGTTAATTGTAATAAAAAAAAAGCAATTAAATTATGGTAAAATCATCAAGAACAAACTTCCTGGTCACTTAATCACCAAGGGTAAAACACCAAGTCGTACTGATGAATTTAAAAATCAATTTGTATACAGTGAGGTTCTAAAGTCAGTCGCCCACCTTCTAACTTGTGAATGGTTTGCTATATTTTTATAAAACTTGAGACAATATTTTATGTCTATCTAAATGTCAATGTGACAGCTAGACGCCATATTGCAAAAAAAAAATGGAAGAAAAATTCCTACACATCATTTTGAAGCTCCCAAAGAGCACTTTATATTACTAGAATGTACAGGGTGGCGCCTTTTCGTTACGGGTTATAGACAGAGATAGAACAAATCTGCACAATCTCAATTTTAATTTTTAAAACAAATTTAGTAGTTAAAGTAAATCATAGCTGACCTAATTTATTTTGGAAATGCATAGTGTTTTTCAAATTTTGTATATTTGACCAGGCACTTGGTACTCTCTTGGTATTAGAGCTAGAAACAAAAATGAAAATCCAAAACCTTAATTCTCTAATTTTCTTAGATAAATTATATTATTAAAATTCTAACTACGCCATTTTTAGTTTCTCCAAAATCGAGCCCATAACACCTACATCGGTTTTTAATAACTCCAGTAATAACTGAGATAACTCATAAAAACGCCCAATTTTGCTTACCTGTACAGCTAATAACTTTATCTACTACAAAATGGCGGTACTTAAAAGATTGCCTAAATACCTGATTTGAATGGCCATATTTCCTAAAATAATAAAGTTAGATTTACTTAATTTCTTTTATTATAATAATATTCTCATTGTCGTCCTACCTTGTAAATAATTACCAATATAACCATTAAAATTTTTTTAAGTCTTAGAGCTTAAGAAAATACCACATTAAGTACTTCTAACTCAATTAGTTTCGGAAATATGGCCATCCAAATTGGGAACTTAAGTAGTTTTTAAATACCACAAATTTTTAGTGGGTAAAGGTATTGACTTTATTTTCTAGGAATACAACGTACTCAAGGAGCATCATAATAACATGCCAGAAGACCTCCCTTTCCATTAATATTCTTTGTAGTACGAAGCTATCAGCTGTGACCTTAACATTTATAGCTGTCATTAAAGAAGTAAAAAATGCAGACCTTGGACATAAATTATCGTTACAAGTTTCATAAAAATATACCGAAGGGTTAAGAAGTTAGAAGAAAATTAAAGAAAGCTTTAATTAAAAAGCTTTTGTAAATTATGATACAAGTTTAATATAATAATTTTTATTACCTCATCCCTAACCAGAAATTGCACCATCAAAGGAGCAATTATAGCTAAAATATTTGATCCTCCATTGCAAAGACCCATTAGTGTTCCAGCATGATTTGGTGTTAAATCCAGGTGATTTACACCCCATCCCACATTACCAGCAGCACTACAACCAACTGCTAGTATCAACCATAACACAGCTTTATTTGGTTCATGGGATTTTGTATAGGCTAAGCATATTAGAGCTATAGACGGAAGAAGACTTCCTAAAAGTTGCAAATAAATCCTAATGTAAAGTTTGGTCAATATTTAAACATATGGGCCATTCTTAGTTAAGACGTAAATACGACGTCAACGGTAAAAAATCGCCTTTTTACAAAAAATTATCAGCTGGTCACTTAAATTCCTCTTCTTTTTTGTATTTAATTTAGTCGTTAGTTAAGTAGTTAGAAAACTATTTATTAATAAATAATAATAGTTAATTACACGCCAAATAGTGTAATTTGAGGGTGACGTAAAAGGAAACAGAGGTCTACAAAGATAAACGTCAGAATAACATTTTTGAGCGTGACTAATTTTTCATTTAAGAAAAATAATTCAGGGATAACGAAAAATATATAATCCGATGATCCGAACGATTTTCAAAAGCCACTTTCCCCACCAATGAAAAGGTATACATTATATAACTTTTTTTCTTCTTGTCATTTAAGCTTTGCAACCCAATAGGTTTCTATGACGCTTGCGTAAATCCCAATTTAGCATCGTGCTTCTCTACTATAAAGGTAGAGTCATTTAAAAAGAACTATTTTAAGCATTTTAAATTTTTGTGATGTTCATTTCTCTTTCCATAAACTGCCTATTGTGCTGTCGTTTAGACATTTTTAAACGCCGTTTTCTCCAAAACCAAAAAAGTTGGGTTATGTAAATAATTGAGGTTTTATATCAGGAATGACTTGCAAAATTCAAATCCTTAAAAATATACAGAGTGTTCCAGTTAAAATATTAAGGTTTATATTACTTCTGGTTCAACCGAAAATAATACACAGATACTATTATATCCAAAATTGGCATCCGGTGACGACAATTTAATTTTTTTAATTTGAAAACTATACGGTTGCACAAAGAAAATAAATTGCTGGATAGTCATTTGTTGCCACCCGGTATTATTTTAAAATTTACCCAATATAAATCTTTTAAAAATGTTCTTTAAACATTAAAATAGGATATTTTATACTATAAACATTAAACATATATGACGTAAAATCACGGTCTCTAAGCTACAGCTATCGTTTTGCTTTTACCACCCTCCAAAAACATTCAAAACAAATTCTTATAGGAAAGATAGCCTTATTTTAACCTCTAAAATATTAAAAAACATATTTTGAGTAAACTTTAAAACTTGCACTATGTGAGTTTAAGGTAAAACAAACTTTTAAATACAATATTATGCTAAAAAGTTCCCAGGTAATAGTAAGCTGTGCTCACAACAGAACTTTAGCTGTTTTAAGACAAATGACTGGTATTCTTATTTATAATGGCATATATTACGTACATTGACGAAAATAACATTTCGTACACTTAGGTTAACATTTTATGTCAATTTTCAATATTTTTGGTAAACTTGGCTTTTTACCTTTTTCTCACCTTAATTGATATCCAATAAAATACATGACTCCAAAATAAAATTGATATCCAATAAAATACATGACTCCAAAATAAATATATAGTTTATTTTAGTCAAATCTTAAAGAGAAAAACACTGGCTTAATATTTAAAAACGGCACCATTTTTTTCGTGTGGGAACTGATGCAATCAGCATTTGTGCATGGTAAACATTGTAATTATTCCAGGTTTTTTCAATTTTATTCCACAAATCATCACTGTTTTGTGGATGGAAATCATTGTTCTTGTTAATTTCCTTTACGATATATCCCCAAACGTTTTCGATTGGATTGATATCAGGGCTTATTGCAGGCCAAGGTAACAATTAAATGCTATTTTCCAGTAGGCAGTCCGAAACTCTTGGGTATTTTCTTCGTACCGTGTATATTGTGGCCTATACACTCTACATCTGCCTGCTATAATAAGATTGAAAAATATTTTTATCGGTAAATACTACCATTTCCCAAAAATCCATACCTTGCGGTAAATATTCCAGTGCAAACCCCATTCTTTGCTCTATATTCATATTGGTCAAAAATGTCTTTTTAGCAGCTACACTGCTTCTTAATTCCGAATTTTTCCTAATACGATTTCTTGCCGTTCTTACTGTCCCAGGAAAATTAGTTTGGTTGTGTGCTTCTACAGCTGTCTGAAATCCGATCATTATCTTGATTTTTGAAATTTTTCTTCTACCACTTTTAGCCCTTCTCTCCAATGATCCTGTATTTTCCTATTTAGTTCTGAGGCTTTGAATAGTACTTGGTTTCCCAGCTTGCCGAGCTATTCTTCCCAGAGAAACACCTTCTTCGAATAGAGTAATTAATCTCGCCTTCTCTAGTTCATTCATTTTTCAAAATTAAAAAAAGTAAAATAATATAATTTTGAAATGTGTGACAGATAACAATTTGTCAAGTAAGGTATATTTCCAGGTGATCCAGGTACGCAAAAGCCAACATGACACTGGGAAAAATTAGGTGTACGAGATTTTAATTGCGTCACTGTACTTTCTCTTTTTCTTACCTAATACGTTAAACAATTTTCTGGACGAAGTTCTCTTTAGTAGTCCTTTGTTAATAAAATAATCTGATACAAAACCAAGACCTAATCCAAGAGCAAAAAAGTAAGGTAGGGCAGCGACGATGAAAACACTATTCTAAAAAATAAAAAAAAATATTTTCCTGTTAGAGAAACTTTAGTTGCGAAACACAATTACGGAACTTTTTTTCAAAATGATGCATTTAACCATGTTGCAAAGAAATCGGATTTAGCTACAATTGAGCTAATACGTTTTTCTTGTAGACAAACTATGGGAAATAATTTAGTAAAAGCGAATCTGTTAATAATTTGAGGATACAGGAATTTTGATTATTCTTGATAAATGATGTGCCTCAAAAAGGATTTTAATTTTAAAAATGAACTTTTTTTTAGTGTGCTTTGAAAATTAGAAATGTGAGGTTACCATGGTTTCTGAGTGGGATGCTGACACAACTTAACAGTAAATTTAATAAAATTAAACGTATTAGCCTAATTGTAGATAAATTCGATTTATTTTGCAACGAAGTTAAATGAATAATTTTGGGAAAAGTCCCGTAGATCCGCACCTGACTAAATCTAATCGACCAAAATTGACACACCAGAGAGAAAACATATCTGCCTGTAACTGACTGTAAAAATAAAATAGATCGGCGCAATAGATAAAAGGTTATCATTAGTAAAAAAGTGTGCAAGTTTAATTTGGCCCACACTGTATATTAGAGTATATATTTTTTGCGCTATTTTAAAGGAACCTAGCGTTTACTATAAATATTTTAAAAACAGCTAGGTTTAAAGATTGGATATAGTTTACAAAAAGATTAAGAAATAGGTTTAAAGTTTTAATTTAAGGTTTTAGATAGTGGTTTCTTTTTGAATTATGGAAGTTCTTTACTGCCAAAAGTGAGTTTCTGGTGCACTTCAATTAAAACCAGAAATTGTACACTTACTGTAAAAAGATGGTTCATTAAATATGTAAAAAATTGACCTTTTCTATCATTATTTTTTTAACAAATCGATAAAAATGTCGGTTAACATGACATTTTCAAACGCTAATTTCTTAACAAATAATTAAGATAGGTGTAAAAATGTATTTTCTTGAAATTGCTCATGGAATAAATTTTTAGGAAAATATATAGGATGTTTTATTTAAAATAGCAAAGTTGAAAGCACCGGTTAAACCCAAAAATCTAAAACATTATTAATCCGCATCTTATCCATCCATATGTTAGACACACCTGCCAAATTCGTCAATTCGCCGAAATAAATACTCAATTCGCGATATGATCAAAGTCAGATGATCTGTTGCCGAAAAATCTTTTTTTTCGGAATCTGTTTAGACCGATTTACACATTTCGCGAACTGAGGTAATGACGAATATGAATATGTTTTCGGCAGATAATCATGTTTAGTTTAATATTTTGTCGATTGCGTAATTTAGAAATGCACAATTACCGGTAGATTTGGTCATTTACAATCGCCGTCTCTGCGATTCTCAGCTTGTTATTTGAAGTAAAACGAAGGAAGCAAGTGCTGTGTTAATTTATCTTGACTCAATCTTGCAGTGAACTAGTGCATTATTTAATCGTTTTGTATTAAAATATATATATTTAGTAAAAATTTAATGAACATGAACGAAGAAGTGAAATCATCTGTTAATAAAATCCGATTTTTTAACAAAGTATCATTGTATATTCATAAATCGAACAATAATTTCACTTTGCCTTTATCGGATCAAAAATAAAAGAAATCATACATGAAGTAAAGCAAGGGTTTACAAGATATGATTGCAAGAAACAATGCCAAAATTAAAAGTGTATATGTGTTTCGAGCAATCAATCATCAAATGTAATAGTAAGTGCCATGAAAGTTCTTCTTGTTGTAATAAATAAATAATATTAAGTAGTTTCCATTTAAGTAATAAGCTGTTTCTAAGAAATAAATGTTGTTTTCCTGGATCAATAGCATTTTTAGTTGTGTTCGAGGTCTGTTCATTTCTTAATTGCGCAATCGGCAAAATATTAAACTAAAAATGATTATCTGCCAAAACATATTCATATTTGCCATTTGAGCAACTCCGGATAGCTCAGTTCGCGAAATGTGTAAATCGGCTTAAACAGATTTCGATATAGAACATATTTTCGGCAACTGATCATTTGGCTTTGATCATATCGCGAATTGAATATTTATTTCGGCGAATTGACGAATTCGGCAAATGAGTCTAACACATATATCTCGACCCACATTTCAAAATCGTATGCCCCATTCTCAAAATGACAGGCTTGCTAGTAATTTCGGCACCCGGTATAGTTATAGTTGCTTAATAATAAATAAACAATTGGCACTGTATAAATTAAAATAATTAGTACTTACATTTTTAATACTAAAGTTCATTACACTGCTCATGTAACTTGGGATTTGAGTAAGTAGGACCCAAAATCCGAATACCCAACCACTCTGCAGCAGCTAGCAAAGCCCATACTGGGACCGAAGTGAGTAAAGCCTTCCATGGAACTTTGTGGGACTAAAAGTTAAAATAGATAGTAGTTTTTATACGTTGTGCCACTTCCAAAAAGTTCAATGGAGAAATTTTAGCTATGCGTGAAAGAAGACGGTCTAAACCAGCTACCAAGCGAACCCATTCGTTAAGCCATGTACGGGCTTGGATACATCGGGACAACATTGTCGACCGACTGTATCTTGTTCAAAATTTTTCAGCAACAAGGTTGGCCAGCATTTGCAAATACAAGTGTTTCGCGTCTACACACTAGTTTTAAAGCTCGTACAAACCTGCCGAAGTTTTCCATATTAAATGGAAAACAGGCGACTGCCAATTCCTTGGATGAAAATGCCCACCGATGTTGCCATGGCGTTTGCAACAAGTCGGCTGACCGATGTGCAGCTTGTATTCAAGATACAGATCGGCCAACAAATGTTTTGCCCGATTGTATCCAGGAGTCTGTACGTGGGTTTATTCTATCCAGATTGTTTACATGCAGGCATTCTTGTTTTAATCTCTACCTGCTATGGAGCTAATTGCAAGTGCATATTTTTACCCATTTGCTTTTTAATAACAAAATGAAGCAATTTAAAGAAAAAAATATGAATTATGAAATTTTATGTTTATTTGTATTATTTGTTATACTTACAGGCTTTTTCTCTGTATGTCCTAAACTGTTTTCAATGTAAAATTTTTTCTGCTTTGTTTATAGAGGGATGATCCGCTGGACTGTTATGACGAAAAATATAAAAGCAATACACCAAAGTAGTCCTGCAGAACCATATAGGTAAAATACCATAGGGCCAACCATAAGAAGTGGCAGAAATTATTCCCGCTAATAAAGTTGCCACAACAGTACCAAGGGGTATAGCTAAAATATTTTTAATTTAGGCAAATCTGAGGCAGGGCTTTAATAACACGCCTATAGGGCATGCGAGGCAACAGAGCACAGCGCGGACTTTATGTAACTTAATAAAACTGAATTATACATGCAAAAATTGACTAGCGACACGCGACGTAACGCGAGTCGCGTCTACTTGAACATGAAGTTGTGTCTTCATGGTCGCGTCACCTCGCACGCGCAAAACGCGTCCTAATTTGCGCCTTTGCTTAAGCTAATTATTTAATGTATATTTCTTATGTTTGTTTTTTCTGGAAATGTTACAAATTATCTAGTGGGTATTTTGCAAAAAAAAGACTCAAGAACTGGAAATTTTCCGTCTTAAAATGATAACAAATAACGTTGGCTTATTCATGAAAAATATGCCGAAGGTATTACTACTTTATCTTTATTAGTTGACATTAATGTCGCGTATTAAAAACAACTTTATAGAAATTATTACATTAGATGAAAAGGTGATCATCCCCACTTGATAATACTTTTGCTTTGGATACTTTTTAAAGTATGTCGACGATATGTACTTACATAAAAAGGTAAAAGTAGGCAATCTGGATCTTTCTTCATGTGGTGTCCAGTGACTTAAAAGGTGGGTTAAAACAGGAATAAAAAACCTTGGCAAAACTCTTGAATGCCTCTTACAGCCATTAATCCCATAGGTCCAAATTGGGCTGCCGTAAGAGGAGTTAAAATTGTTAAAACCGATTGAATACCCATTGTGGTAATTAAGATCCGTTTCCCCAAATTTGTTTGCGGCATACCCAGAAAATATTTGGGGGCATATGTATCCCCAAGGAAAAGCTGACAGAAGTGCACCTTTCTGGGTCCAATGGGGATATGTCTAGAAATTAATGGATAAATCCTACTTATTATTTGTCAAAAAATATATGTTCTTGGATGAAACCATTTACACATTTTAAAATAGGCACCGGGTATAGTTGGGACCAGATTTAATTCATTCTGAAAGCGATGCTGCAAAGAACACAAAAAATAATAAATTTAAAAACTCATTTGTTTACCATGGTTTATTGCAGCAAAAAATATTTAACCCGACAAGTACGCCACACGCCACAGGTTTTATGGCAGGCCTAAGACGAAATAAGTGGATGTTTTTTTAAGTACGTGATAAGTATTTTAGCAATGTTTTTATTTATTTATCTAAAAAAATATGTAATCAGGCTTTATCAGAGGCTATGTGCTTTCGAAATAGGTTACTTTCTTTATCATTTTTTGTGTACTTTGTGGTATTGCTTTTAAAATAAATTAAATCTGGGTCAAACTATACCCAAATACTCATACATAGGGTTGCCATAAATTTCATAGCCAATGTCGGTCACCTTAATTTTTGGTATGTTTAAGTTTGGCGGAGGAGGGGGCGGCTGAACTATTTTTTTTGTGTATACAGGGTGTTCCCTACTACAGCACAAAACTTAAGACGGTGATTTTAATGTCATTTTATGAAAAAAAGTTCCAATGAAAATATATCCTTACTTGCTTCATTTTGAGATACAGAGCATTAAACTTTTTAAGAAAAGTCGATATTTTTAAAATGTCCTAGAAACCGATTTCGATACACCTATTTAATGTAATAAGACGCTTGTGAAGATTATTGGGCCATCCAGTGGCGTCTTAGTGGGCACCACAGGACAATATTATGGGGTAAAAAAGTACGCCACTTTTAATAAGGATTTTTGTAGGTATTTTTTTTCTGATTAATTAATTATAAATTCTACTTTTTTCGTTTTCTCAAAAAATTTGTTTTTAAAACAGATTTAACCTGTACTGGTGCGATATTTTTATTCGATTACATGTGGCTAAAAAGAACTAACCAATGCTAAGAGGTATTTTATGTTAGCTATAAAATAGGTTTAAACAAAAATATTTTACAGAAAAGTATACTTTTATAACTTTTATAAACATTTTTAAATGAATTTTCTAAAATTCAAATATTAATACAGGGTGTCCGAAAAGGTAGGGTCAAAAATAATAGAAGTAATAGAATGAGCCAAAATAATGTTAGAACTTTATATAAAAAAGTTCTATCGCGCCTCGTTAGGGAGATATTGACCGTTAAAGTTGGTTAAAAAACTATTTCAATTGTAACTTTTAATCTGTTGCCACAGTACCAATAATATTTGGGCAACTAAATAAGCTCATTGTAATGCTTCTTTTAAAAAATAAGTTTTTTATACCGCCTTTGAAGGTCAATATCCCCGTAACGAAGCGTGATACAATTTTTTTTTTATATGAGTACTTACATTATTTCGGCTCCTTTATTACTCCTATCATTTCTGACCTCACCTTACCGGACACCCTGTTTAATAAAAACAAGATTTGCTTACAATGTCACAATACAAATTTAATTATAAATTTTTATATATAGAAATTAAACTTACTGGTACATTGGGGTTAGTGCTAGCTAAGGGATTTGTCATAGCAACAATCGTCACAGATAAAATGACCCTTACACCATATCCGAAAAACATCATTAAAAAGAACCAAAAGCATTGCATGTGACGAACCCCAATGGTCGGTGCTAAAATAAAAATTAAAAATTTTACAAATTACAGGGGTTTTTTGATCCAAGAAATTTTAGTAGCACATAGTTTAAAAAAACCTACAAAAAAGCTCTCTTAGTAAATTTTCGTCAAATAAGCCGTTTCCATGTAATCATTATTTAAACAATAAACTATTTTTTCAATTTTGTTTCTTAATTTGGAATTTTGTTACTACTACAGATATCCATTATTTAAATAAATCCAATTCACATTTTTAAGAAAAATTAGATGCTCTACAAAAAATGTTTTCATTACGTTTTTTTAATAAATTTACCCTTTAAAAGTTATTCGACGCAAAAAAATACGATAGTACCCCTTCACTCCAGCTCTTTTAGGGTTCCTAAACCCATCACTAAACCTGACTTGGAAAACAAACGCAGAGCAATGCAGATATCTTCTTTCGCAGGATCTTAATTTATTGATTGGATTAAAGCCAAGAATCTCGTCCATTGTAATGCATCCAAAACACATTCATGTTCCTTTTGTCGCGAAAAGAGTCATCAAATACTCATCCTCTACTTATGAGCGGCCAAGTTTTACAGAGAGCAAAGACACCTTCAATCTTGTGGGGCAGTCACATTTTGAAAAAGTAACCTGAACTGGCATAAACACATTGTATCTAGCAGCCACGGCAGCTTCAGTAAGCTTGGATTTCTCCTTTTCGAGCCAAACAGTATTTTTTCCGCTTCTAATTTATACACTTTATATGTGTCCCAAATCCGACCTCCTTGGAATATTGTTCCCATATCTGGGGCATGCTGCGTCCCCCCACAATTCTGAAGCATTCTTGACTCTATTCAAAGAAGAGCTATTCGTCTCATTAATGATCCTTCACTTACAGAAAGGCTCCCCTCTCTCGCCCATCGTCGGGCTGTGGGGGAATTTTATCGCTTTTTTATAGGTACCTTCCATGGCTTCTGCTCTGAAGAATTGTCCAGTATAGTTCCTCCACTCTCACGGTTCCCCAACAGAGAAACTCGTGGTTCCGCGCGTATGCATCCCTATACGGTCCAACTGGACAGGCCCCGAACTTCTCACTTTGTTCGTTCTTTATCCCTAGAGTTTCTAGATTGTGGAACCTGCTGCCCGCGGAGGTCTTTCCTTCCCAAATCTTCAAGTATTTAAGTCCCGTGTCAACAAACTCCTTTACCTGCTTAAGACACCATAAATTTATTTGAAAATGTTAAAATATTTGTTTTTGTAGAGCATTTAATTTTTTTAAGTATATGTTGATTTTATTTAAATAATAATATTTCTAGAAGTAACAAAAATCCAAACTCAAAAAAATATTGAAATAATGGTTCAATGTTTAAAGTTCGGATTACATAGAAACGGCTCATTTTCTGACAATTTTCGAAAGAAACTTTTGTAAAGAGTTAAATTTTCTTTAAGAATATGTATTTTTTAAAATTTATTAACAATTTGCGAGCTTTGCAAAAAAGATTGTTGTTAAAAACTGATAGTCGTGATGATCGAATTTTTAGGGAGGTTCGTTTTGACGAGTCTACCACGAATATTCATACCGCTATATATGGAAGCGGCGCTTTAACCCAGTCTGTCAATGTCAAATGTTTTGGATGTCGGACTAGGCAAACGCGTCACTTTTTGTCGGGACAAATTTTTAAAGAATTTTTAAACATTGTGCCAAATTCGCAAGGGTTACAGTTACGTAACCCTTGCCATTTTTGACACAATTTTTAAAAAATTGCATGTAAAACATTGTGGTAAACTTTTTCGACAAAAAAGTGGCGCATTCGACGAGTCCGACACCCGAAATAGTTGACAGGCTGGGTTAATGCGCAGCTTCCATATAAAGTGGTATGCAAATTTGTGGTAAACTTGTCAAAGGGAACCCACACTTAAAAGTTTTAAAAGGGTTCTTATCATGAAGTTAATTTCATAACTGGCACAGCGACTAAAGTTATTTTATCTTAAAAATAAAAATAATACCAGATTCAAGATCTTTTGTATTCCTATATCTAATAAATATACCTGGTCCTAACTCCTTAATGTGCAACTCGTCAATAATTTCATTTTTAACTGCAGTATAATTAATATCCTTTCTAGCATCTTGAACTTCTGATTTTGCCATTTTTCTTCTTTTTTGGCAAAAATCAACCCAAACAGATGAGCGATAATTTATTGTACGCACTACTGTTTTAAATTATTTGTTGTTTTAGAGTATATGGCATTTTCCTTACCAAAAATGTTTTGAACTATTTACTTTGGATTTTTTCTGTATGTAAATGGATAAAGTAACATACATATTGTGTAATTAAAAGTGTTTTGTATGATTTTTAATAACACGTGTTAATTTATAATATTTACATAATAAAAGAAAGTCATGATTTTTTTATCTATAATTTGAAGGAAAAATTACAGGATAGTATTTTTAAGCATTAAAATAAAACGCATTTTTTTATAAAAAATGGTTGCTTAGTCCGTAACTACAGACATAAAAATTTAATAACGCAATAACTGACGTGTAATTAAATTAACCCATATGTTTAAAAAGTCTAGCAAATTCAAAATAAGCAAAAAACAAAATCATCTTCGTTATGATAATCTGACAATTCAATCAATTTTGACGTGTATTATAAACAAGTCAACGGTTTAATAAAAAAATAGCAGTTATGGAACATAGACATCTACCTATTAGATATTTTTTTGTCTTTTGACATACTTATTTAAATTATCTTAAAAGAAACCTATGTCAAACTAAAATATAAATTAAAAACAAATAACATTAAATTCTACGGAAACGTTCAAAGGGTTAATAACTTGTATTTTTGATATTATGCGGTACCTGCAGACTATCCTTGTTCACTAAATTCAAATGGTAATTTTGCATACAAAACAAAAGTAAAATGTCGTTTTTGCCTTATTTAAAGAACATCTTCTACAGTGTTTAAAATTCTAAATTTTATTTTTCTAAAATTATGTTTTTCTTTATTTGCAGTCCACGTTCAACACACATTCGCTTCATTTCTTGTAGTAGCAGCTTCATCCCTAATTGTTTTATAATATTATATCATTACAAATATTTTTAAGGATTTTCATATCAGCAGTTTAAAGTTTTTAAAACTGGAGGTTGTATAACATTGTGATTTCTTCCATAAAAGTAATTAAATTCATTTGATTTTTTAAACTTTTTATAATGCGCTGTTTTTCACATCTTTGTCCAATTCTGTTTTGAATATTTGGTTCGCTTGAAATATATTCACTACTTCCTATATTCCTATTTTATTAGTGTTTCCTTATAACCCTTTTCCTAGTATTTTACCCCATTGAGGGATCAAACTGCAAATCCCAATTTACTTAATGTTCAAAAATCTAGAATAAAATAAATACCCAACGAAAACAAAATAAATACCATAATTACAGACCTGATGTCTTTTTGACCCCGTCGAAAATTCGCAATTTATATACAATGCCGAAATGGCCAATATTTGCACAATTTTGGGTGTAATTACAAACTTATAATTCGCAATGACTGAGAAGTCAAAATGAACCTTACTTTGTAGTTACGGGCTAAAGCAAACAACAGTAATCAATATTTTTTAAAAAATTTGCCGTTACCTCAGAGTTTTTCTATATATATAGGGTCGCGACATACGGCAATATTGGTTTGATATGTGTTGACGTCGCAGTGACCAGTTTTCGGCCATGTTCATCAGTGCCGGAGAAATACAGTTTATAGTATCATTAGAATAACCGTTTACAAAACACTTATTAATTATTATTAAGTCGCAACCTCTTCGACTTTAAATAAAAACCTTTGGGATCACTTCTTTTCTTAAATAACACTTTGAAAACAACGCAAAACGAAAAGCACAAATACTGGACGCCACTGATTTAATCATCAGTCGTCAAAATATAATGACTTTACCCAGTCTTGCCAACTTTTCCCGGTACAGTGCTTTCCCTTGCGTCCCCGACCTCGAACCGCCTAAAGTCGAGGATGTGTCGCAACCTTTTCCAAGTGTATATAAATTAACCTTACCATTACCTAACCATTGCATCTGGACGATATATTGTTTTGTGTTTAGAACCACAATAAATCTCTTTTCGGAAATATCTTTACAAAAATAATTAATAAAACAAAGAACAACTTCATAGTAAAAACCCACTGTTTTTAAATATGCTAGTGCTAACAAACACAAAACTAATAATATAATTTCAAGTATAAAACTTTAAACTAAAAATTTAAAAAAAAAACTAAAATCATTTTTTTAAGTAGTTTTTTTTCGGTAATTCATACACGTAAGTGAAGGTAGATATTTTATTTTAATATATTTTAATATACAGAACTTACATTTCCTTTATATTAAAAATACAAAGAAACATTTTTTACCTTTAAATATTTCAAAATAGATACTAAACAACCACACTAAGATCCAAATTTTAAATTTAAATCTGTTAAATCACAAAATTATATTGACAGATATTTTATAATTACTTTAAGGGTTTTTATAGCATCTGAAGTCGAATTTTTGTTTTAGATACAGCATACCGCATACAACTGGTTTAAAACTTTCACAGCAGTCATTTTTTACCTTTAATATATTGCAATAATATGTGTTTTTAACAATAAACTGTCGTTTGTTTTGTCACAGAAAAATAGTGTACTATACACATAAAAATATATTTTAGCTATCGGTCTATTGTCTTCCTTCGCAACGCGTCACAACCTCAAAGTCAGTGGTGTACTTTTTTCTCAATAATATAAGTTGTGGTGCCCACTGAGACACCACTGGACCTAATAATAACAATCTGGTTACGGCTAAATCAGCGCCTTATTACTTTAAATATATGTACAAAATTTTACCGGTCTAAACATATAAAAAATATTTAAAAAACTAAAAAACTTTTTTTTCCTAAATTTAAAGGCCCTGTATATCAGTAAGGAAGCAACTCTGAACATATGTTTAAAGAAACCTTTTTTTTATAAAATAACATAAAAAATCACACCCTAAAGTTTCGTACCGTTGTTAGAAAACACCCTGTATACACTCACTGGGAATAGGTTGCGACATATCCTTGACCTTAGGCGGTTCGAGGTCGAGGACGTAAGGAAGGGCATGGTACCGGGAAAAGTTGACAAAACAGGGTAATGTCACTATATTTTGACAGCTAATAATCAATCCAGTGGCGTCTAGAATTTGTGCGTTTGGTGTTGCATTGTTTTCAAAGTAATATTTGTGGAAAGACGTTATCTTAAAGATTTTTTATTTAAAGTCAAAGAAATTGCAACTTAATAATAATTAAAAAGTGTTTTGTAAACGATGGTTTTAACAATACTTTAAACTATATATCTCTGGCACTGATGTTGATACTTATCAACATAGCCGAAAAATAGTCTACGTTACGTCAACACACGTCAAACCAAAATGACTGAATGTCGCGGGCCTTTATAAAGAGAATCTGGATGCCGTATAGAAAAAGCATTACAGTTAATTCGACACAGACTTTTACCGGAGTCGGTAAGTAAGATGTAAGACAATTATGTTTACTACACATTGACCACCATTTTAATTAAGGTCTGGCTACACATAACCGCACCAAGGCCACACCAAGCCCGGATTCACAATAATAGAGAAAAGTGGAGCAGATTAATTCAGAAAAATTCAGAAGTACTTTTTATGTTCTCAAGAATATAAAAAGGCTTTTTTGTCAACCGGGTCTATTGTTTTATGTTTATCTCCTTGTTTAAATAAAACAGATTTTCCTTCTTATCTCTGTTTCTTTTATACAAACTTTGGTGTAGTATAGGTAAAACTGTGCTACGTTATTTTTAAAGGTTTATTTTACGATCAGGTGTAAATTTAATGCGTAGTATATCAGACTCATATTACTGCAATTTTATTAAATACAAATCTTTTGCACCGAGTCCCCTTATATTTCACCATGCGAGACGTACGGCTGCGGGCTCGTTGCGGTTATGTATGACCAGACCTTTAATCATAAATGTATTTTTATTTGGCGAATACCAAAAAAACTTGACACAAGGCCAGCCCCAGAGAACAGCCCAATTAAAAGGACTTCTGGGGTGGGGAGGAAATTTCCCCATTATTTATTAGTGTATTATTTGGACATTAATTAACTAAACAAATATTTTACAATCATTTTAAACAATAAATGAAACGTAACAATATAAAACATAATTTTTAAAGATATTTAATAAAACATGCAATACAAATTTTAAAAAAAAATTGTTTAATTTTTTATTAATAGTTCCAGTTACAAATATTTTTTAGGTAAAATTCTTGGGCACTAGGACAAAGTTCTAAAGGTACTCTTTATTATATTTTATGTCTGTTATCAATATTAAAATTACCCTAAATTTGCTGTATCACAGTAAACAATAATGATAATTTATTTATATATTTTCTTTTTCCTTATCATTATCTTGATCTTGATTCCATGGTTGAGTAACTGCTGAGCCAAAAATAGAAAATACCAGCCCAGTTACAACATATGTAGCAGCAGCAATAAAAATACCATTTTCCATTGTTCAGGATCTTTCTACAAGTAAAAAATAAAAATAAAGAAAAATCACTTTTACTTCCGACCCACGGGACAAAAGTTAACTTTCCACCAGTAGGCCAGAAATAAAAGTAACCGTAACCACTGTTGCAAAAATTTAAAAGTTTACCAACTGGACATCTTATCTGATATTTTAGGCTCTACACACATGAGTCGGTGAAACAACGACGAGAATGCGATTTTTACAGCCTTTGACAGTACGGTGGCATATACGCGTGTCCGATCTCAGCAATCCGCGTCCTTTAATAAACAAATGCAATACAGAACCGTTTTGTAGTTTGTATACAGTGTGTGATTCATATGATTGTGTCTGGTTTTTACACGGGAAAATTAGTGTTTAGTCAAAAATTTGGACCAAAGATTTATTTATTAATACTAAATAGAAAAAATTGCTTTTAATGTTTCAAAATTATTATTTTATAATTTTTGAAACATTAAAAAGCAATTTTTTCTATTTAGTATTAATATTTAAAAATGTTTCACAAGAAACCAACTGCGGATACAATTCAAAGATTTATTTGTTTAATATTAGATTTGTGAAGGAGGCTAAAAAACGTCCTGTACTTTATAATTATACTTTAAGAGCATATTTACGAAGAGGGTACATAGAAAAGAGCTTGGAATAAAATAGCAAAAAATTCAACCTGCGAGCTAAAAAAATATTTTATTTTTTGTCTTTACAATAATGTTCAGTAGGATTCAGGCTTTTGCGAACTTGTCTAAGAATGCTTTAATATTGCACTCTTTGAAACTGTGGGTTAATCCAAAGGGGTAGTTTTTGCCCCGTCGTAATCGGGTTCGGGGATCATCGTCGCTTTTCGATCGACATATGATTTCAGTGGCTGAGAATATAGTAAAAATTGACCAATTAACGAAGGCTTGTCTCTCTACGGTTGTCGCCACTTTAAACACGAATATATGCGTACATATTGTCGTCAAACTTGGCCTCGTCGCTGTTTTACCGATCCATGTGCGGAGTGCCTTAGACATCTCTGTGACACCTTTGCGCGCGATAAATGTCTGGTGGCGTATTTATTTGACAAATTAAAGATTATTTTATGGGGTTGACATATTAAAAAAAAATAGAAATAAGAAAAAAATGGTTGTAAAGAAATTATACAAAAACCTCGGTAAAAAGTTTCAATACTGTTTCGAGAAACGGTTCACCTCGTCGCTCCGCGCCTCTGTATAAAAGGTACTATTACTAACAAGAGACATAGGGTAAAAAAATGCTTTGTGCGTGCTAATAAATACTAAATGGAAGTTATTTTGAAAATTAAAAAGCTCGAAAAATTATAAAATACTAAAGTTGATTTTTTTCTTAGGGGGTATTTTTTGAAGTGTGTATACAGGGTGAACATTCTTAAGTCGGCACTATTGCTAACTTCCTTATTATTGGAGATACGAAGTCGATTAATTTAGTAAAGTTGTAATACTTTTTTCGTTGATTAACGTGCTGTCATTTAAAAACAATTAAACATGGAGTTTTCAATTAATAACAAAAATCTTTTTTTTAAATGGAATACCCTGTATAATATATTACCATTCGAATAATCTATTAAAGAGCTTTAAAAAAGTCCACATGTAATATATCCAATGTTTAATAGTTTTGGAAATATGGAGATTTTCGGGAATTTAATAGTAAACCGACATTTTTTTAAAAGAACGCTTTATATATTACATCACCATTAAATAGATGTTTTTAAGAGTTTTAAGAAAATACCACATTTGATATGTCTATCTCTTATAGTTTAAAAAATTATGGCCATTCAAATCTGAAAAATTTGTTAAATTTCCATTATATCTTTAGCTCTAAGCTATAAACACCATAAGTATAGTGTCGAAAATAAAAAAATAGGAACTACATACCGCTATCTATTATTTTTTAGATTTAGATGGCCATATTTCCAAAACTCTAAGAGATGGACGTATCAAATGTGGTATTTTTTTAAAGCTCGTTAAAATATCTTTTTAATGGTGATGCAACATACAGAGTGTCATCTTAAAAATGCCGGTTTACTATTTAATTCCCGAAGATGGTCATATTTCCGAAACTATTAAAAATTGGATATATCACATGTAGACTTTAATTAATACATCTTTTAAATGGTTATATAATACACAAGGTATTTCCTTTAAAAAAAAGTACATTTTTTGTAATAAATCGAAAACCCGATGTTTAATTCTTTTCCGGTTGGCTGCACGTTGATCAGTGGAAAAAGTACGACAACTTACTAATTTAACCAACTTCGTATCCCCAATAATAAGGAAGTTAGCAAAAGTGCCGACTATAGAATGATCCCCTGTATACCTTTTTTTTCTTTTTTTAAACAATGTAACCTTTAAATATATATTGCAAAGTACCTTTTAGTTTTTTTTTATTATTTACAGGCCAATAATAAAATATTTAATTAACATATTTTACATTTTCTCAATATTTTTAAAGGCCCTTTTTAAGTTTTTACGAATCAAAGTTTTCTAAGAAAAAAGTTTAGTTAAGGATTTTAAAACTGCATATTCTACAAATTGTATTTTACCTCATCCTTAACCAAAATTTGTACCATTAAAGGTGCCCATATAGCAAAAATATTTGAGACCCCATTGCAGAGACCCATAAGAGTACCAGCATAGTTTGGTGTTAAATCCATGTGATTGACATTAAATCCAGACATGGCGGCAGCGGAACTTCCAACTGCGATAATCAAGAGTATAATTGCCTGATTCGGTTCGTTTGGTTTTGTGAAGGCAAGCCATATCAAAGCAATCGCTGGAACAACATGTCCTAAAAGAAACATAGGGCTTTTATTATAATACTAAAATATTTAATAATACTTTAAGCATTTGGCTAACCAAGAGCTGTTTATTTCTTTTTATACCGGGTGACAACGAGATCACTTTCCAGCTGCCATTTTTTTATTTCTTTATCGATACTGACAAACCTTGGTAGGGTTATTAGACTAACGAAAAGTAATTTTTATAAATAATAGGCTTTTACGACTTCGGGTTTTACCGAAAATGACTAAAACTTTTTTTTTTAATGGGACACCATGTATATTTTTGTTTTTCGGATCCTCCAGATTATTTTTTGTCGGAATACAATATTTTTAAAACAAATTTTGGTCAAACTTTTTTTTCATCTAATGTGCCATGGTTATATAAAAATTACTCCTCATACTTTACTTACTTTTAGAAAATACGAAATCGATTTTACCTTTATAAACGTTTTGACTAGAGGGCTCCAAACTTAATTTTTTTACTTTTTACCCTAGCTTAAAACCAAAATAGGGCCATATCACGTTGATAATGCAGTATTTTAAAGCGAGTACAACGATGTAAAACACTTTAACTTTATTTTCTTTAAAAAAAACTATTTCGTTACCATAATACCAAATTTACCTTAAATTATTTTTACATCGTAGGGGATACATAAACACAAGCTAACGTTTTTATTTTTTAAACTTTTAATGGAACACAAGCAATTGTTTTTACAACACTTTCTGTTTTCATGGCAACTACGATGAATTGCGACGTACGCCATTTAGTATCAAAAAGATCATTTACCTACATAAACAATATTAGAAAAAAATGAAGTAAAAGTGTCGTAGTGTTTTACATCATTGGATTCGCTTTAAAATACTGCATTTAGAAATACATATTATGAAAGGTCTTATTTTGGTTTTTGAGCTGGGGTAAAAACCAAAAAATAAAGTCCTCTTGTAAATTTAAAAGATAAAATTGATTTCGTATTTTTCTAGAAGTAAGTAAAGTATAAGCAGTAATTTTAGAATGATCATGGCACTGTTCATGAAAATTAAAAATTTAATTCTAAAATAAAATTTGCCCAAATTTGTTTTAAAAATATTGTATTTCGACTAAAAATGATCTGGAGAATACAAAAATAAAAATATATAGGGTGTCTCATTTAAAAATCAAAAGTTCCAGCCTATTTCGGTGAAACCGGAACTCGTAAAAGCCTTTCATATAGACCTAAAAATTTCCTTTGTTAGTCTAACAACCTTACCAAGTTTCGTCAGTATCGAGAATGAAATATAAAAATAGCAGCCGGAAAGTGATTTCGTATGTTTTAAATATACAGATTTGGGCCTTATAGGATATTTTTTTGTTACATTTTTTACAAATTCTTTATGGCTATGTAAAAAAAATCTTCCACCTATGCTTAGTGAATTATCTAATATTTATATAGGGTGTTTTCTAAATATGATAAAAAACTTAAGGGGGTAATTTCCTATGTATTTTTATGATTTTTTTTTCCATTAAGATATGTCTGGACTTGCTTCATTTCTTAGATACAGGGCCTTTAAAAAAAGTCGATATTTTTCAAATATATTAAAAACCCCTTAATAAATTTGGGTTAAAGTTGCTACTATTTAATGTAATAAGGTGCTTGTAAAGCTTCATCTGGACTAAGATTATTGGGTTCAGTAGTGCCTCAGGGTGCACCGCAGCCAATATTAATGACAAAAAAGTACGCCACTGACTTTTACAAAGTTTATATATTTTTTTTTGCCGATTAAGCAATTTAAAATGTAACTTTTTAGTCCCCCTAATTTTCTCCGTATTTAGATTTGTTTTTGAAAAAAAATGTATTTATTTTTTTAAAATGTACAAATAGAAAACACGGTAAAAAAACAAAATTTAAAAAAATCAATTTTTTGCTTTAAAGTAAATGAGCGGTCATGTATTTTATTGGAAATGGTTATTTTCCTTATTTACTTAAATCAATTTGTATTTTTTTTTGTTAATTGAATTATATTTTAACATATGCTGTTTATGAATACTTTTAGTGTCTGCTTAAAGTGGCTTAAATTTTTTGTTTTTCAAGAACAAAGTAAGATACGTAGAAAATACAAAGACTAAAAAGTTGCATTGTTATTTGCTTAATCGAAAAAAATATTAAAACTTTATAAAAAGCCAGTGGCGTACTTTGCTTTCTCAATATTGTCTGTGGTACCCGACGCCACTGGACCCAATATTCTAAATTTAGGTAGAGCTTTACAAGCGCCTTAATACATTTAATAGATGTACCAAATTTATTTCACATCATTTAAAGCGTTTTAAGGATATTAAACAATACCGACTTTTTCTAAAAACCTTAACGCCCTGTATCTCAGAAATAAAGTAAGTCCGGACATATTTTACACAAACTTTTTTTATGAAAAAATTAAAAGACTTTATTCCCTTTGGTTTTCTACCGTAGTTAGGAAACACCATGTATATTTTTCTAGATTTATTATTAGAGCTACGCAAAATAAAATATCTTACCCATATTTGTAAATATTTTTCTGGCAACTGTTCGGCTTACAAATCCTTTGTTAATAATATAATCTGATACAAAACTTAGTCCCAATCCATAAAAATATAAAGTAAGATATGGTAGGGCAGACAAAAGACCACTCTAAAAATTGTTTTTTATTTTACTAATTACTCAAACGCTCCAGATTCAAAAGAAACCCTTTAACTATGCCTTGTATCCCTAACCTGTGGCTCATCCCTATAAGTTTTTTTTATTTTTTAAGATATTATAAAGGGTGGTCCAATAAAAAAGCACAATGCTAATAGTAAATAAAAAAGTTTTCAGAATATTTTTTATAATTTTTTATTATGATGAAAGGATACACGACTAATGTGTAAAACAAAATATTGGCCAAATGCTCACCTCGGTTTCGATGGCACACCTGTATCCGACTGTTCATATTTTCAATGACTCAGACATAATTAGGTTTGTTCCAGCAGGCTGTAAGAAATGTTTGCAATCGTTCGGATTATGCGGACGTCAAATTTGTCGTTCCAGCAGTACCATGTTTCTAAGATTATACAATTGTTTGTTGTTCCAGCAGTAGTTTTAAGATGTTGGAAACATGTTAGAAACTGTTTGAAAAGTTTGCAAACTTTCTTCAAACATCGTTAAGCTGTAATAAGAGCTAAGCTTTTCCCGAAGTATCAGAGGTAGGTACTGTCCAGTGCACTCCTCTGAGGGACGATCATATGGAACCAAAACAACTACTTCCCGGGCTAATACTCCGACGGACGTTGAATTACATGGTTCACACAAGATCTTCGTCCGCTACAGACAAGGATACTCGGTTGATCAAGAGTGAGATGTGGATGCATTTTCCTTCCGAGCAAAGTGAACTCACACGGAAGTCGGTCTGATGAGTCGCAGCAAGTGACGACATCGCCGAGAATGAGCTTTGAAAACGTATACGAGCGACGTGAGAAAATCCCTTCAGTCCTACCGGTAGCGGAATTACCTTTCGCATCGCGTGGTGCTACTCAGTAACCCCTGTGGTAGACAAGCCAACCCTAGGCCTACTGAGCAGTCTACAGTAGTAGACTGCTCAGTACAGTGGGGAAGATGGTTCATCCACAACCTACCATTCCCATCTTCTAAGGACAGGGGTGCTGAGTGAATAGACGGTTGGGTCGCACAGCGTGCAATGGCCCATGACGCTCGATTTCAGGAGCCTAGGTTGGCTTGTCTACCACAGGGGTTACTGAGTAGCACCACGCGATGCGAAAGGTAATTCCGCGCGAACGGTAGGCCTGAAGGGTTTGTCTCACGTCGTTCGTATACGTTTTCAAAGCTTATCCTCGGCGATGCTTTGCTGCGACTCATCAGACTGACTTCCGTGTGAGTTCACTCTGCTCGGAAGAAACATGCATCTACATCTCTTTCTTCAAACATTACTGACATTTTTAACATACCCTTTCTTATATTGACGTATAAGCAGTATACACGCCTTGTTTGTGTTTCGTTTCTGCAGAAAACTGTTGCCAATAAAACAGAACTACCTTATTTGGGCAAATAAGAGTCTAAAGGGATTGTTAAAAGAACAATGCATCCACAAAAATTTACTGTTTGGTGCGGTTTTTGGGCTGTCGGCGCGTCGTCAACGAAGCTAACATCTTAGAAAATGAGGTGAGGAGCCAAGAAGTTACTGATTGTGATTCTTGTGGCTAGAAATTGAGAATATGGACCTGGACGATATGTGTAACGAAACAATAGCCGTGTAATCTCATGTCGTGGCCATGTTAGTTTGCCATTGCCACCATGAATATGTGTTTTGACACCTTTAAAAATTTTGGAAATATTTAAAAGAAAAAGTGTACGTCAATAAGCCATAAACAATTTAGGGCCAAAATGATGAGATAATTTGGCATATTAAGACATTGAACTTCAATTAATTATGCCTTAGATACATTGAAAATATAGACCATCGGATAGAGCCACCAAAGTCTTGGCGAGCATTTGGCCAATATTTTGTTTCACACATAATTGTCATAGATTCTTCTATCATAATAAAAAGTATGAAGAGAATTCACCGAAAACATTTCGTTTTATTTAGGGCACTGGCCAAACGACCGCCGGCGGTTTTGCTTAATATATCCAAGTACATATATGAAAACCGCCGAAAATTATAATTAATTTGTTATTACCGGCGGTTTTTTGTTATTTAAAAACTATTAAAAACGCCGATAGTTAAAGCCAATCTTACCTTAATAAATATTTACTTTGCATGCCGTAAGCGTTTAGTTTTTGTGAATTTATTGTTTTATATTGTAGTTTATTTAATAGCACCCCTTGGAAAATCAAATTCTATTCGTATTATAACGGGATGTGAACAGGCAAATAAAACAACTATTGTATTTATTTTAACGTTCCGTGGCTAGATTGCTCTATTTATCAAGGGCCTATAATTAAAAAAGACACTTTACAAAACAAAACTATCTCGTCATATGGACCCAATAAATTACAACACTAAAAAAAAATTTAAAAAAAAAATTTTAGACAGGAAAGACGAAGAAATAACTTATCAGGACGTCAACGTTAGCATTAAAGTCAGCAATTAGATATACCTTAAAATTTTCAAAAAGTTGACAAATATTTGTCTAAAAATTAAACTATAAAAAATACAAAATTAAAATTTAAAAAATGTATAAAAAATTTTCAAGAAAAAAAATTAAAAGAAAACAAAAAAGGTATTTATCTATTTGGATTCGAACTAGGGAACTGTCGCTAACGGGTTAACGGTCGTACAGTGTCGCTATGGGAGCACTTGTATTTATTTATTAAACTTTTTATAATACGCTTAAAGATTTTTTTTCCCGAGAATTTTAAGGTTTGTTTTACCGTCAATAAATGCATACTTTGTTTGGTAATACTTTAGTTTTAGTTCTATGAAACGACCAGTTTTTTTTTCTTTCCGCTAAAATACTTCTGGCTTTTCATTTCCTAAAAGATGTACATACATATTTTTTAACTTATGAAGAGCTTTAATAAAATCTTCGTAGGTGTCAAACGTGTCTCCCAATTTAATTTTTGTTTGTTAATCAATAATAAAAATATTATTAATCAATAAAACAAATAATTATTAACTCAATGTTACCTTTAACTATTATTAGGCGGTTTCCAAAGGTTTTCTGAAGCCAAATGCCGGACTGCGGCTTTTATCAATAAAATAAGTAAAAGACGCCGATAATAACAAATTAAATATAGTTTTCGGCGGTTTTCATATACGTAGATATAAAAACCGCCAAACAGCGGTTTTCTTCTTAAAATTGAGCCAAAACCGCCGGCGGTGGTTTAGCCATTGCCTTTATTTAAAATTAATATCGTGCGTTTTAGTTGGACCACTCATCAATAAAGTTTATTTCATAGATTAATTACCTAAGTGGGCATTTTTTTTTACTTATTCAATTGTTGGGTTATTTGGAAACAATTTTTTTATATGGAAGATGACAAATGGTGTAAAATTTCACTTCATTTGCTAGTTTTTAACATGTAACCTCTAAACATTTTAATTTTTAGTCTAAAGGGCCAAGAATTCAATAAAACGGTAAATTTTGGACCAACTAAGTAGTCACAAAAAAGTAGATGTGACAGAGATTGCAACATTATATTTACGGTCTTAGATCATTTTTTCAAATAGATCGAAGGTAAGTGACTCTAATATCAAAAATAGTTATTAACAAATCTTTTTCCTTAATAGCATCAACCTGGCATAGCAGAACTGTAGAGCAACCGAATTGTTTTATAACTTACATCTTTTATATTAAAATTCATCACACTATTCATATAACTCGGAATTTGACTCAGTAAAATATTAAATCCAAAAATCCAACCACACTGTGTCACAAGTAAAGCCCACACTGGTGTTGATGTAAATAGGGATTTCCATGGAACTTTATGCGACTAAAAATAAAAGTTATAGTTTCATTTGAGTCAAACCAAAAAAGTAAAGAAGTAATTGTTAAAATTTTTTAGGAACCCGAAAAATCTTGGTCATCAATAAAAATTATTCCTTTTAAAATGCAAGGCTAATTACTATTATTTAAAAATATTTTAATATCCTACATCTTTGCAGAAACCTAAAGTTAAATTTGGAAAAAAAATATATGACTACCATTACATTATACTATATATATTAAAATTTTAAACCAACCTAATCATATTTTTAATTAATACTATAAAAATATGATATTTTTATTATGCTTGTACTGCAAAAAACTTTTAAAATAATAACAAATTTAAATTTTAAATGCTGTTATTTTTATATGATTATAATTTTTCTTACAGGCTTTCCATCTGTATGTCCTAAACTTTCTTCAATGTAGAACTTTTCTGCTTTGCCAATGGATGGATGTTCTGCTGGACTATTATAGCCAAAGAAGTAAAAAGCCACACACCAAATTAGCCCTGCACCACCATACAAATAAAATACCCATGGCCAACCATAAGAGCTCGCCGATATGATTCCTGCTATTGGAATTGCTGCTACAGTTCCCAGTGGTGCAGCTTAAATATTTTTTAATTTAAAAATATATAAAATTACCGTTTTTTTTTAACCAAACTAACACTTAGGACACCAATTATTTCATATTTTATACAATGTGTCCAATAAGGTGAGGTCAAAATGATAGGGGTGATAGAGTTGGCCAAAATAATATTAGTACTTCATATAAAGAAAAGTTCTATCGCGCTTCGTTAGGGAGATGACCTTTAGTTAGTATAAAACAAAACTTATTTCCGTTATAAATTTTAAACTGTTGCCACAGTACGAATAATAACCTCATTATAATGCTTCTTTTGATAGGTAAACAATTGTTTGGTAAGTCGAAAATATACAGGGTGCGACGATTTTTTTATTTAATGTAGGCATTTTTAACACTGGTGACAAATTCGACATTTTGCTTTGACCGCTAAATTCCTTTATCATTTATGTACAAAAATGTATACCTCATTTAAATCGATATCTGGATATGCCAGCATTTTGCAAGTAATAAAAAACCTTTTTTACAGAACATTTTTAAAATATGGTACAATTCTTAAAAACAGTTTTTAACTGTATTAAAATATACATACAAAATGCTAGTGTATCTGGATTTAAAATGCGACGTTATGAAAAGTTGTATGACTGTGAAATTATAGAAAAAAATAAAAATATTTTGTGCATATTTTTTAAAGCCCTAAACCTCAGCAGAGCATTTCTGGAAAAATTATTATTATCGCTTTCTGCGACCAGGGCTGAACGATAAGACCGAAAGAAATATAAAAAGTTTTCTTATTATTGTAAAAACTGTTTTTTGATAAAATGTGTCATAAAAAAAATACGAAATATAATTTAATTCATAAGAATTAGTTATTTAAAAAATTAAAATATATTTCTTTTTTCTAATTTTCAATTTTTAGTTCAATTTTTTACTTTGCTCTGATTGTTATGTTTATGGCAGACGACATAATTTCTTATTTTTTTATACAAAAAAATTATAGGTATTTAATATAGAGTGTTATATTTAAGTTGGTAGGTTCCTTTTTAACACTGTATAATATGCAGGAAATTGTTTTTTGTTTTTTAATTATGTCTAAAAATACCAGTGGCGTTCCAAGATTTGTATTTAATTTCTTTGATGAAAAAATAGTACGCCACTTTTTTTTCACCCTTTCGGGTTCATCCCACCCAGGTCCGACGACCGCCCCCTAGGTGGTGCACTGCAGCCTGAAGGCTTATTGTACCTTGACCCCTACTCCTTCCCATTCACACACCATTCATTCCATAACTGGTTGTTCCTCGGTCCGCATCCCCGAGCAGAACACCGTGTGCCGTTGCCCAAAACACCGCTGGTGCCGGTCACCCATCCAAATTATGGGCGCGCATTTCACTGCTTAACTCCGGAGATCGACGCTTGCCGATACAACCGAAGCCGCCACAAGCGCGCCTTGCTTTCATTTCAAGTTTTTATTATTTTTAAATTACTCATTTTCTTTGGGGTTAATTTGGTTTTTTGATATTTTTTGTGCAACGAATGGTTTCGTTTAAAAAAATTAAAACTATTTTGATCCATGGCAAAGTCGCTAAAATTTGACATGGTGTTTTGTATATAAAATACGTTTTTGTTAAATTTGTATTAAAGTCAGGTAAAATACTTACATTACTACAATTTTTTATGTCATTAAATATTTTTGATTCTTAAGAAGTTAATAAATAGCCAAAAATTTCACTTTAAAAATAAATATATCATATTAGATTTGCGATTTTTCCATGCATCAAAATGGCTTTTATTTTTTCCAACGAAAACAGTTTGCTGTAAGAAAAAATATTAGAAAACCAAATTAACCCCAAAGAAAATGACTTTTCAAAAATATCGTTGACTCAAAGTAAAAGCAGTGTCCTACAGTTTTTCTTCCAAAAAATTCAATAGAAATCTTGTTTAAACGCAATTGGTATTCTTTTACTATGTACAGTAAAAAATGTAATGTAAAGGTCAAAGGAAGTGTACCAAATTTGGTAAAAATATTTGGGGAGGGAGGAAAGTTATGATAAAAAACGCATTGTTTTTCTTAAAATTTTAAGATTCTGTATCTCGGAAAGAAAGCATTTTTAGACCTAATTTTATTTAAAAAATTCTTATTTTCTTACATTTCAAACAGTGTTAAAAAAAAGTACTAACTTAAAATTACCTGTACAGTGCAGCATTAAGTGTGCAACAAATGTAAAACTTTTTTATTTACGATTTGTCAGAATTCTTTTTTATCTTTGGACAAACCACGAAGGCTAAAAGCCTAAATACTAACGTACCGTGGGAGTCTTAAGCGAGGTAAGAGGGAGTTTGTTGACACGGTACTTAAATATTTGAAGATTTGGGGGGAGGAAAGACCTCCGCGGGCAGCAGGTTCCACATTCTAGAAACTCTAGGGATAAAAGAATGAACAAAGTGGAAAGTTCGGGGTTTGTCCAGTTGGGTCGTATAGGGATGCATACGCGCGGAACCACGAGTTTCTTTGTTGGGAACCGTGAGTGGAGGAACTATACTGGACAATTTTTCAGAGCAGAAAACATGGAAGTACCTATAAAAAAGCGATAAATCCCCTACAGCCCGACGATGGGCAAGAGGGGAAGCCTTTCTGTAAGTGAAGGATCATTAATGAGACGAAAAGTTGATGATTGGTCTTAGACATTATTAGCAGCAGGTACTTAAAAAAAATATATACAAATTAGGTTAAAGGAAAATAAACTTAAATTTGCTTTAGAGTAAAGAATCCCTATTTTTTAAATTACAACAAAACGTCATGACCTCCTATTAAACATTTATTTTTTTATTTTTTTTTTTAATTTTGAGTTACCTGTTCTATATTAAAAGAATTTAAAGCAAATATTTTTATAAGGTAAATAGGAAGTTTTTATACACACATTATTATCAAAAGTATATTTGCCTTATTTAATAGCATACTTGTAAAATTCTAAGGCGTCGTTTAATATCCTTGCAACAAACTTATAGTTAATGGTTAGATCAAAATATATATATTTTTTTAAACTAGGTTGTCACTGCCTAAAATAAATTATGTGAGGAGACGTTGCCTATTTTACCGAAAACGTTAACATAATTGTGCACATTTCTAGGTTTTCCAGATGGTTGCCACGACGTTTAACCTGTGCGTCCATTCACTAATTGACAACAGCTTTAAATAAATATTAAATTAGAATAATTAAATTTTAGTTCCAAAACATTTTTTATCCTTCTTTTGTCGTATTAAAGAATGAATGCTTTACTTTTAAGCATTTTTTGGATTTTTTAATCTACTCCGTATTTTATTCAACTTAACAATTAACTAACTAAACAAAACTAACTACTGGTAATATAGTCTAGGGTTATGCACACACTTTTATAAACAATAAAAATTTGGTGGACCACACTAATTTTTCTATAATAAAGTCAAAAACAATACTATTTTTAAATATCATGTGGAAAATTATAGATTTTTAAAAATACTTTTAAAATAAAATAATTAAACAAAATTAGGTTACCAATTACTTTTTAAAAATGATAATAGAAATCAAACATATTTCAGGCACCTGAAGCTTTTTAAAACTTACATCCAAAAGTCATCGTTGCTAATCTAGCTCTTTCTTGATGTGGTACCCATTGACTTAAAACATGAATCACAATGGGAGTTAGAAAACCTTGACTTAATCCTTGGATCATCCTTACAGCCATAACCCCATTGGGTCCTACAGTAGCTGCTATATAAGGAATTAAAATTCCAAAAACGGACTGTACGAGCATGGCAATGATAAGAAACCATTTAGCCCCAAATTTATTAGCAGCATAGCCGGCGAATACTTGGGTACATATGTAACCCCAAAAAAGGCTGAAAGAATTGCTCCTTTTTCACTACCTATAGGATAAGTCTAAAATTAAAAAATAAAGGCAAATAAATTATTGGTCATATACCTGAGATAAAATTTAGGAATCTTAATACGAAGTTAAAATTTTGAATACTTGATAAAGGTACGCGTCCACTATCGACGGGCGGGCGGACAGGCCGGTCCGCTGGCGTGTTGCCTGCCTTATAAATAAATTACATTTCGTTCATTACAGGCGCATCGCATTGGATAATCCGACAGGGGATTCACGTGTTGTAAAAATTTTCCGTCCTTCCGCCCGTCACTAGTGGACGCGTACCTTAACACTGTAATCAAATATTCTTTATTTACCAAGTTATTGTAGTTCATTAGTTCTAATGATTTGAGGATGCAAGATAGTGGTATTAATTTTTTCCTAACGAAGTGTTAATGAGGAAAACAGACAGAAATAGTTAATAGGTTAACCCACTAGTTTCTCATACGATGATATTTTACGAACATTGTATGAACATTGTAAGTTATTTTTTAAATTATTTAAATAATAATTATCAGAAAGCTTTTGGAAAATTCCATTACTAACAAAATTACAAATAAATGTACTTTTTTAAATGGAACACCCTTAATAATATATCATCATTCAAAAGATCTATCAAAGATCTTTAAAAAAGTCACCTGTGATAATATCCAATTTTTCATAGTTTCGGAAATATGGCCATCCTCGGGAATTTAAAAGTAAATTGGCATTTTTTAAATAAAACACTCTGTATATTGCATCACCGTTAAATAAATGCAATATACAGAGTGATTTGTTTAAAAATCTCAGTTTACTATAAAATTCCTGAGGATGGCTATACTCCGAAACTATTAAAAATTGTGTATATCACATTTTTAAACTAAAGATCTTTGATAAATATTTTGAATGGTGTATAATATAAAAAGTACAATTATTGCAATAAGTCGAAAGCCCGATGTTTAATTGTTTTTCTGTTGTAAAAGTACTAGAACTTTGCTAATTTAATCGACTTCGTATCTTCGATAATTAGGAATTTAGCAAAAGTGTCGTCTTAAGAATTATCACCTTGTATATATGGGTGCTTTATTTCTAGTAATCAAAATAATTTACTTGAATGCGCTTTCTATAAAAACTTGTGTATCATATTATTAAATATATTAAAAAATAATTAAAATTTCGTATGATGTTCCCAAGAGCATTAAAAGATACGGTGCCTTTAATCGACAGTACCAAGTGTGTCAAAAAATATTTACCAAGGTGATAAAAAGATGATCCCAATGTCCTACATTTAACGATTTTAAACCCGAACGTATTTAAATTAGTGGGTAATTTACTTTAATTAAAAGTTAGAATAACACCATAAAACCATTTAAAACTTACATCAAAGTATAAAGTAAAAATAACACTAATGCAATTAAATTATATAATATGTAATGATACACATCATTTTGGTGCGTATCACTATGCGCACAGTTCGCGGTGTTTATATCACTATGCGCACGGTGCGCGGTGTTTATGTGGTATAAAAATATACCAGCTCAGCTAAGTGAAAAGGTATATTGGCTTTTAAAATTAAGCTTGCAACGTTGTGAAAAAGCTCCAGAGTGCATGCTTTTCAACTAGTATAGAGTCCATGATAATTCATAGTCAAGTTTTTATTGCTGTTGTGGCAGTTAATATTGTGTTTTTTAAATAACTTTTATAATTTATTGAATAAATGCAATAAAAAAATTAAGAAGAATTAGTTTACAATTGGTGCTAAGTGTCTCGGTGGTTGTCATCATAAATTCCTAAAAAATTCTGCCATGAAGCAAAAGGTGCAAAGTCGGATTTGTTATGCCTGCAGTTCAAGTATAAATATTCAAGAACTTACATTTTGTCACTTTATATGAAATCACGCGGAACATTAGCTGGTAACTGCTCTTTGTTTTATTTGGGTTTTTAGACAATGAGGCCTAATATTTTGTCTAAAATTTAATGCCGTGTTTTCAAAAGTGCTTTTGCTTCTAGCCGAGACACAAACCCCTAACCATATATTTCTGTAAATATGGTAAAGCTTTTCGTTACTTTTGATCTAGATACCTATTTTTATCAGCTGATTTACCGAATTGCAACACTGCTGCTCCTCAATTTGACTCGCCAATAGGCTTGTAAAGCAAGAACAAAGCGGACCAATGCACAATGCGTTTGGCGATAGTGATTTCGGGACAAAAATCGTATTATAGTAATTTAGTAGAATACAATGGCTCTGCTAATACAGAAAGCAATTCTGTAATAACATTGTGATTATACGTTTAAGACGTTAATACAAATAGTGTACTTTTAGTTTGTTTTGCAATTAATAATTTTGGCATTTTTATCCACATATTAAGGCACTGTGTCAGCTTGTTTACATGTCTAAATTATTTATTTAATCCCGACCTGGTATTCTATCCCCATTAGACTGTCTCTTTTCCACGCATTGCTAGTAAACCCTTTCACTTAGCTAATGCTAAATGCAATTTTTAACGATAATGGTAGTTGTGGGGCAACAAGAAAAAGAAATAAGTATTGCGTTACTGATATTTTAGCACTAACCAAATATACAGGGTGGCCCAAATTAAACTCGCACACTTTTTAAGTAACAATAACTTTTTGTTTATTGCGCCTTTCTTTTAATTTTTAAAGTGCTAATGGGTAAATGTGTCCTTTTTGAGTTTGCCTATTTCGGTCAAACAGATTTAGACAGGACTGGACTTACAGAACTTAATCCAATATATTGTATTTAACCTCGTTGAAAAAGTGATCAGATTTAGCTAGAATTAAGCTAATACATTTTTCTTGTAGACAATTTATAGAATATGATTCGGCAAAAGCGAATTTGTCAATAATTTGAGAATTCAGGAATAAGGATTATTTTTGATAATTGATGTGCCCCAAAAGCCTACATTTCTCTTGGTTTTAAGAGATTTTTTTATTGTGCTTTGAAAATCAAAAATGTGAGGTTACCATCATTGCCAAGTTGGATGTTGACAGAACCCAACAGTAAATTAATTAAAATTAAACGTGTTAGCCTAACTGTAGATAAATTTGGTTTCTTTTGCAACAAAGTTAAATGCATCATTTTGAAAAAAGGCCTGTAAGTCTCGTTCCGCTTAAATATATTCTATCAAAATTGACAAAGTCAAAGAAAACATCTACCTACAATCCCTGTAAAAAAAAGATAGACGCAACAGATAAAAAGTTATCATTAGGTAAAAAGTGTAAAAGTTTAAATTGGCTAACACTGAAAATTTGCTTTTACAGCTGCTACAATTCTATTTCAAAAATCACATAACGCTTTTAAAAAATATTTTAAATTTATCTTAATTTTAAAAAATAGTTTAAAGCGTATTTTAGGTAAATAAAGAAGTTACGTTTATTGCACCCAATATAAAACACGCAAATTTTTAATGAAATCACAATAAGCAGTAGCAAAGAATATTATAGCTACTGCATTAGAAGTCCAGTTCAAATTACAGAATTAAGAACGATTTATCACCACGCACTTATATGCACAGCTTCGGAGTCTGTACAAGCGGGCTGATGAGGGTGCTTCGATTTATTTTCGGAGCCGATTTCTTTACATGAGTCCGTAATTCTATTGAGGTAGCTATCATATTCTTTGGCAATAGTTATAATATATAATAATATGCAAATAAACTTACTGGTACATCAGGATTAACACTGGCTAAAGGATCTGTCATTGCAACAATTGTAACGGATAATACGACCCTCATACCAAATGCAGTAAAAAACATTAAAAAAGCCAAACGCATTGCATGTGACGGACACCAATAGTGGGTACTAAAATTATACCAATAAAAATAATAAAAGGCATGTGTAAAATAATTACTAAATAAATCCACAACTCACAAACATTTAGAATAAAACAAAATTACTTAAGTAAAAACCTAAAATTATTACCTCTTTTAAAAAAGTAAAAAAAAACATTTTGTGACTCTTTCAACATAACAACAAAAGAGTTTACTTTAATTTGTTCAGTTCAGAAAATTTTGCAATGCTTTCTACGCAATAAAGGTATACTTAGTAAAAATGGCTTTAATTCGCCGTTTTCAAGATATTTGCATTTAAGTGGTTCAGTGCAACTCAAAAGTATTTGGATAAATAGGTACAATTATTCGTTAATGATAAAGCATTTCTAGTTATGGCTCATACAGTATTTTTAAGGCAATTTTAGGTTGCACAAAACAACTTAATCACAAGTATCTAGAACACATTTGCTCAGAGCGATTCTTTCAAAGTACACCTTTTATGTGTAGAAAGCAATGGAGAGTTTAATTTTTTGCTCGAAAGGTACATACAGGAAAGCACAATAAAGTTCCAACGTTTAAAAAAGAATCAAAGTACTGTAGGTAGCGTCCCCTAGTAAACGCCTAAAAATAAATTACCACCACATGTGAATAGCTCATGTCAGATAACTTCTAGATACTGAGTTTAATTGTAATATTTAAAACATATCACATAATATCGAAAAAATTAAAAAATATTTTTTGAAGTTTGACACCCTCTATTTCAGTTATTATTGAGTTTTGTACTACGGTAAGTTTAGTTAACTTGGAAGTTTTTTAGTTGAATTATGGCCCATTATTTATTTAAGCAATATACGGGATACCCCATTATTTAGGAATTACCCCATATATCAATATTACAATTATTAACAAAGTTTTAAATCTTTAAACACTATTATTTAGAAAAGTGTTTTAAAAAATATGAGTATCATACTTTACATTTTTTTTTAAATATACAGTAACCACTGTTTATCTAAAGTTTTACTACGTTTTACTGGACGATAAAGCTGAAAATATTATTTAACTTTAACTATATTTTCTAAGGAGTCTAGGTTATAAGACCGTTACTTTAGTTTCATTATACACTCTGTTAAATGGTTAGAAACTATAAAAGGTACACGTTATCCAGATTAAAAAATACCTGGTCCTAACTCCCCCAGAGACGTCTCCTCTTTATTTTTCCCATCATAAACTGCTGTATAAGTGATGTCCTTTCTGCTGACATCTTTAGTTTCTGACTTGGCCATTTATATTCGAATAAACCCGACTAACTAAAAATTAATTTGCAGTTAGTTGCTTTTGTGTTTAATTTGAATTAGTTTTAAATGAAAAAAAGCAATGTCATTACTCAAATGTATAATAAATATTTGTTTTGTACCGAATTTATAGGCCAGCAGATAAACCGCAAAGTGCCAAAATGTGTTTAAAAACGGAAATCTGGCCTAAAAATAAAATTTTAGAACAGCAAGTATTTTTGATTGCTACTTTATTGCTATTAAATTGGTAATAAATTACCAATATTTTTTAAAATTAAGAAAATACGAAAGTTTTTGCAAATTTTCTTAGTAACTTTATAACTTTTACTGTATTGGCGTTTTTAGTCATTTTGATTGTTGGTATTTTCAAGAATATATTTTAGATAATTTTAATAAAGATAAAAAAATTTAAAAAATTATAGTATTCTTTTAATAATGTACTGGTTGCGCCAATTTGTAAAAAAAACATTTTTGTTAGTTAAACCACCTTGAGGCAGTGTATAATCCCCAATATTGCCACAGTTTTTAAGAAATTAACACAATGCCTATAAAATCTCTCTCAAGTTTTATTACTTTGTTATGGATATATGAATAAGTCATAGCCTAACCATTAAATTTTTATATTTAGCACTAAGAAATAAGACTATTGGACCATTTATTTTATTTTTGTGATAAATAAGATAGATAAAGGTGGTATATTTTGGAACTAGCCCCTTATTTATTTATAAACATTTAATATTTATATTACAATATATTTTTGGACCTATTAAAAATATATTTAATTTGTTAATTAATAAAAGTAATTCTGTTTTTATACAAGAAAAAGTATGGCGTCCTAAACATTTCCTTTTTTTTGTCATTCCTATAATAAGCCACAACTATTACTTATGAGCTTCTGATCTATTATTTAGTTTTCTTTCGCAACATTTACAAAATTATTTTAATTGTTTTTAGTATCCTATGTAAACAGTTAATTTGGGCAATTAAAGTACTATTTATCTGTCAAGATATTTGATGGCTAATGATAATTTTGGCTGTGGTGTTTTGGGTGGACGTTTCCTGTCGTTAATTTACCAGTTATGCTTAACTTTATTACCGAAGACTTTTTTATTTCACCTATGTATTTTAATTTTAAATATATATATATATATATATATATATATATATATATATATATATATATATATATATATATATATATATATATAATACTTATATACGTATTAATAAACATATTTATTATTATTTTTTAACTACAATAATGTTTTAGTTAAATTATACAGGGTGTCCCATTTTGGTTGTCCCTTATGGGAAACTTGGAAACCATAAGAGATATTAAAAATCTGATACCCCATCCTCGAGCTCTTTTTGGAGAAAACATTTATGGTAAAAACAGAACATCGCTATCGCGAAGCGTTTCAGAGATACAGGGTGATTCTCGATTTTTTCACTTTTTGAAAAGGTCCTGTAGCTTTGTTGTTATTACAGATACGAGAAAACTTATTCCACATTATACAGACACTTTTTTCCGTAGAATCCAGTGGCGTAGCCAAAAAATTTTTTTGAGCTGTCATTTTTGACATATGACCCAAACATGTTTTTTTTTATTAGGGACACCCTATAAATGATTAGGTAATTAAATTGCTTGTTTTTTTCTGATTAAAATAATATATCATAGTAGGTGGTTTATTACATTTTTTACGTTAAATATTGGAAAAATTATGATTTTAAAGACGCATTGCGGCTTCTATCTGTTTTTTAAATTGTTTTAGATTTTTGTTTTAAAAGGAATCTGTCATCCCTTAGCTCAGGAGACATTTCCATCGAAAAAAAAACAAAAATTAGTTTACAACAACAATAATAAACAAGTTATATTAATTAAACTTAAAAATGTATCAAGTTTTTTTTATTCTTAATTATTTTTTTATTATTTTTTATGAATTCTCCATGTCAACTTTACCAATAGAGCAAAAAAAAACAAAAAAAAAAATTAAAGTTCAAAAAAATACGAAAATTTTTGACACACCCTGTATAACTTTGATTTTTATTTTTTATACAACATTATCATACTAATACAGTACCAAAATTTTTTTGCTTTAAATTCATAAATAAGGACGCTATGAATTTTTAAATTTAAACATAAAAATAATTATTTTTAATTTTTTGGGACACACTGTATCATTTATATATATAATAATAATATTCTTCCTTATCATATATTATCCACCATAACTTCATCCTTATATATTCATAAATAAAATTGTAGGAAATTTTTAAGTTAAAAATAAAAAAAATCATTTTAATTTTTGAGACACCTTGTATCATTTTTTATGTATAATAATATTTCACACCATCACATTTATCAAATAACAAAATTTCATCCCTTTATTTTCATAAATAAAATTGTAGGAAATTTTTAAATTTTAAAATAAACAAAAATATTTTAATTTTTTGAGACACCGTGTATCATTTTATTATGGTATTAATAATCTTCTACATCATATATATATTTACCAAAATTTCATACTTATGTATTTATAAATAAAGTGGTAGGAAATTTTTAAATTTTAAAATAAAAATGCGTCTTTAAAATCATAATTTTTCCAATATTTGACGTAAAAAATTTATTAAACCACCTACTATGATATATTATTTTAATCAGAAAAAACAAGCAATTTAATTACCTAATCATTTATAGGGTGTCCCTAATAAAAAAACATGTTTGGGTCATATGTCAAAATGACAGCTCAAAAAATTTTTGGCTACGCCACTGGATTCTACGGAAAAAAGTGTCTTTATAATGTGCAATTAGTTTTCTGTATCTGTAATAACAACAAAGCTACAGGGCCTTTTCAAAAAGTGAAAAATCGAGAATCACCCTGTATCTCTGAAACGCTTCGCGATAGCGATGATCTGTTTTTACCATAAATGTTTTCTCCAAAAAGAGCTCGAGGATGGGGTATCAGATTTTTAATATCTCTTATGGTTTCCAGTTTCCCATAAGGGACAACCAAAATGGGACACCCTGTACATACAAGTGTTCTACTACTTTTTGTTCTGAATCCTATTTAGAATATTTGAATCTATTTGTGTTTAGCATTTAAGTGAATACATTTTTGGTCAGCATTAGAGAATCTGGATTGTAAATATCGTTAATAAATCATCACAGTATTTAAGTACTTGCTTTGTATTCATATTTTCCTATTAAGATCCTGTATTCAAATCCTGGTATAGCGATATTAAATTTTTTTTCTATGTATTCCAATTCTGGTATTCGAATACTATTTAGAATACTGTATTTAAGACTCGTATTTGAATACAGAATTTTAATATTTGACCCAGATAGGGACCATACATGAACAATTTTAAAGATGAAATATTTATTTTATGGGTATTTAAACAAATAATATAAATTAATTATTTTATTATTATATTTCACATAATTTTTTTTGTTTAGTTTTTTAATTTCTTTCATTTTCCCTCTTATTCCACCTTAGTACTTTTCAGATCCAAATTTAATAAAAATAGTGCCATGACTACATAAACTCCTGCGGCAATAAAAAAAACATATCTTTATTAAGGGAACCGTCTGCAGAAAAAAAGGAGACTTAAAGATAATTGTTGTTTTAACTAGGTATAGAAACCCATATTGCTGAAATTCATCAAGCGGCAAACTATACGTTCTCTTGGAAATCTTTCTTCGTCAAATTATAATCGTTTACTGACATTTCGCCATCGCGCAAGGCATCTTCAGGGGATCTTTACTAAGCAAAACCATTTCGATTTGACGTGGTTCAAACTTAAGAACCAAGATTTCTTAGTTAAACAAATCCGTGAAAGCTTCCATTCTATGTTATACGTACTCTTCACGGGTATACTTTCTTGATCGATGCTTGCTCGATAAACAACAAATGAGCGTCCACTTTGGATGTCTGTAGTGAAAACTACATTTTTTTACATTTTTTACACAATTAAATAAGATACTTTTTGCTTTTTAAGATGCTTTAACAACAGCAAAATATGTAATGTAGTACAAAAAAATATTACTTATAATATTTGACATAACCCTCTTGTAATTAAACAATAAAATTGGTATAAATTTTATCTTGTCTGATATATTTTACAATTTACAATATCGTATTGTGTATGTGGCTTAAAGCTAGAGACCGCCAAAAAATAATAAGAAAGATAGATTAGTATTTTATTTGAAATGTGATGCAGAATATTTAGGTAACTGAATAAAAGGTGGTATAAATCTTTCACATTATTGTGTATTCAGCAGCTAACGTAATTCCTAAATTAACTTTCCAAAATCTTAGGTATACATTAAAACTAAATGACGACTAAGATAAGACGTTTCCTTTTACTTGCCTCAAACAATCTTTGAGGCAAATTCTAATTACTTGAATACTTTGATTATAACCACAAATGTCCAAAAACTAAATTTCAAGTGAAGCTAAAATGGCGAAACAAAATGATATCAGAAATGAATATGTTTATTCATCTGTTAATAAAAATATAAATGAAACGCCAAAGAAAAAAAAGCATTTGAGGAAGAATGTTACGATACAGGTAACCTACCGAATTTAGGGAGTTATGTTCTCAACAAATTTCTGAAAAGATTTTGTAAAATTAATTTATGTTATTTATGTATTATATACCTAGCAAGTTTACAAAAAAAACCACAAAAGCTAAAGTTCGACACATTTTTAACATATTTGTAAAAGATTTTTATTTAATTGATTTCGAGGTTTTAGCGTTTAATAGTGGAGCTGGTAAAACAACAATTTACAATTAAAAAAGAAAACTACTAGTTATTGATTACAAATCTATTTTCTTTTTCTCTCAATTATAATGGCATTTAAACAAAAATAATACACGGAGGAAAAAATGTGAAAGAAAATAATACAATTGCACGAAATTCTAGTGTTTTTAGGGAACCTTTTGTAATAGCCACTACTGAATGTTGTGTGAAAATTGTACCACAAGCAAATGTAAAGTGCAAAATGCATTATTATAACGGCTATTACAATTCAGTGCTTCCTTTATCACTGCTCTTTTGCATTAAACATCAGAACTTGTAGTAAACACTGCATTACACCAAAGTTTAGACTATAATTTTAAGGTCTAAAAAAATTAAGAGGAAAAACTCCTAGCTGCTTGGTATTTTATTGCACTACAAGGCTGCATTTGTTGCACACTGTCCGATGCAGATTTTCCAATTTCCAAAGGTTTTTTCAAAGCTAATTGAGATCTCTAATCGCAGTCCGGTTTCGAATCATTTAAGAAATTGAAATGTCGAATAAGCGGTAGCTTATTGTCCATCATGCCCTCTGTCGACGGTGTAAAAAACTAAGTGAACCGTATTTACTCTCAAATGTGCAAACTTTGCTAATAAGTTATCAATGCCTACAATATGTTAAAAATCATCGCTACAATGGGTATTTAACAATATTGTCCAAATTGCATTTACAGCACCAAACCAAGTCAGTATCCTTTACTATAATATCTATACATATATGTGCTACAGTAATGGAGCACCTTCTTTTCTTTTGATATATTACACACTGCTACACGGAGCTTTCTAAAATAGTGTAGGATCTACTAGCTTCAAAACTACAATCGTTGTGCTACATTTTTTTACTATAAATTGCTCACACGTTTTGTTCCTGCAGTATTGCCTAAAAAATATGGTCAAGGTTATTAAAAGAATATCCAGTCATGCAACTATTCGCTGCTTTTTTTTGTTTTTTTTTTTTTTGGGGGGGACTTAAGCTTAAGTTTCAGTTTATAAAATATATTTGCTAAAAAACATTCTTATGTCTTAAATTCTCAATAAGTTTGGGGACTATGCTATGCCCCCTTTAATTGCGCCCCTAAAAATAACAATAACATTTTAGGCAACTTGTATAATGCAACCCCATGTTCTTAAATACATACTACTACTAATACAATATGCATTTTAAAAATAATACAGAATGCCCAAAAACTTTACTCAGGGCAACTCAAAAGTTTTGTTTATTTACTTATTTATTTATTTATTTTAAAATTATTCATAACCTTGATCATTTTTTTAGACTTTATGAAGATACCTTTTTATTAATACTATATTTAACATAAAACAGTTTTTATCCCATTAACAGATGGGTGAAGAAAGCTCCCAATTGGGATTTTAGAATATATCTTTACGTAACAAAATACTGTAAAGGGCACCTCTAGTTTAAAGTTAAAATATCTTTTTAATAATAATAATTATAAATTAATAAGCAGCTCCACCTTAAACTAATGCATATAAAAATATTAAAAGTAATGTTTGTTTTTGTTTTTTTAGGTCCGACTATAGGAACTCGTCATTTACAAATATTTTTATATTTTCTTTTAAGTTTTTGTTGCATTTTCATTTCGAGTTAGTTTATCCGTTGGAATTGTAGCCATGACAGACTCTTCAGTTAGTAGCAACCCAGATATCCCTGTAAGTTAAAACAAGTTGCCAATGTACAGCAACTGTGCCTTCATATTTCTATAATTCTATTTTTACGTAGGCATGGTTCATTACACAACAATAAATTTTAGTATAAGCAAAGACAAATAATGTAGTTTTACTGTAGACGCCTGCTTATTGGAATTTATGAAGCGGGCATCCATCAAGGAAATATAAGTATACACGTAAACAGTACGTAAAATTTGCCGCTTCATAAATTCCGCCAAGCAAGCGGCCAAACTGATGACCAAAAAATTTAGCATTGTTCTGGGTGTTTTTAGTAAAACTACAGTGTCTTTGGTATTAGTAAGAAATTTAAGACCTTAATAGAATATGGTACGAGAGTATGAGAAGGGTTATTATGTAAATTTTTAAATAATTACAATTCTAGGATTTTCGCAATAATTATGCTATTAAAAATGAAATATGCCTAATATTTTAGCGTCTAAATATAATAGGGCTCGTCTTAAATATATTAGTTACTACTTTTTACCTCTTTTATTGACTAGAAAAAGAAATTAAATTTAATTTTAAACAAAGGCTATCGACGAGGGTGGCCAGTTTCTTAAGATTTTACCTTGTTTTTAAGATGCATGGTAAAGGAAAAAAATTAAAAATACCAATACCTTTTTTTTACTTTTTGGAAGCTGTTATTATTTAAAAATATTTAACATTGAGTCAATAATCAAAGGCTTTCTCTAAATTAAGATAATACAAAGGTGCCAAAAACCGTGCAGAAAAAGATTTCCTGTCCTAGTCACCCCTACTGTTTACCTTACCACCTTAAGTAAGCAGAATCAAGCCGCGCTCGTTGCAACACCGGTAAGATCGGTAAAGACGTTCGCCGGAGTTAAGCAACGTAGAGCGGTTCCATAACTCGAATGGGTGACCGCCGACCAGGCACCCGGTGCTCGGAGATTAGCGGACGGACCGAACAGCAACCATCAAGTTATGGAACAAATGGTGTGTGAATGAGAAAAAGTAGGAAGTAGGATCAAGACACAATAAGCCTCTAGGAATACACGGCACCACCTAGGCGGGCGGTGGTCGGACCTAGGTAAACGACCTGAAATAACGAAAAAAAAGCAGAATTTAAAATGCATTTGGCTATAGATAGGTATATAGAAAAATGTATTAAATTCAGTAATAACTGCAAAAAAATCTCTAAAATTACCTAACTAAAAAGGTTTTATTGTTTCTCTCTTTTTTACATAGCCAATAGGTTAATATTTATCTGAAGCATGTAAAATCAATTTTAAGACATATAACTGGAAGGAAAAAAATGTTATTCTTTCGGCCTTTTTTTGGGGATACATATTACCACAGCTGTTTTCTGCTTATGTAGCCAAGAAATATGGACCAAAATGGTTTCTAATTGTCACGATCTTTGTTCAGTCATTACTAAGTAAGTTGGGTATTAATTTATTTTATATTTTATACAATTACTTTAGCATTTTAAAAACAATTTCAATATTGTTTAAAAATTATTTTTAAAAACAATGATTTATGGAATTAAGGGGGGTCAGTAAAAAGTAATACAAGAGACAAGAAAATAACCCGTAAGAATTAAAAATAACTGTACCTTTTAAGCAAGATTAATTGTTAATAATAAAATTCTAAAAAAATATAAAATATAATAATTATAAATAAAAATTAAATCCTTAAAAAGACAGGTACAACAAAACTTTAAATTTAAATAAAATATTATTGCACTTATCTCTGATTTGAGCAAAATGTAATTTGTACAACTTTTCCATTTAACCCCTCAACTTTTTTAAGTTGCTTTCCATATGTTTGATAATTGTCCAGAAAGTTGCGGCAACTCAATTTGTATACCAAAACTTTTGTGTGGCGCTAATCACGAATCTAAAATTTTTAAAAACCCACTTATTTTAAATTATCCATCATCAAAGTTAAAAATTAAGCTAAGCTTATTTTCACTATATTTCTCATAACACTAAATTGGCACACAAAACTTTTTTTAACAATAAAATTGTTTTTTAAAACTTACTATTGTGTACCAATTTACTGCTACATATATCAAGAATTTTGTGCAAAAAGAAGTTGGAATATAGTAAAAATAAGGTAAGTTTAATTTTCAACTTCAATGGTGGATATCTTAAATACGAAAAGTTTGCGAAATATATTCTTTTCAAACTCAGAAAATTAGTTAAAATCGGATTTGCAGCTACTTTCTAATCTAAACAGTTACCAACATTACAACTAACATTACAGGTTTTTATGCCTCTTACCGCTGCTAAACTAGGTGCTAGTGGTGTAATGATCAGTAGAGCTTTGCAAGGTTTTGTCAGGGATTTATATTTCCTTCTTCAACACATTTTTGAGTCAATGGGCCCCACTACCCGAAAGGTCCCGTGCCGGATCACTGGTATTTACAGGTAAGATTTTAAAAAACCTTAACATCTAAAATGCTTATTTTTCCAGAGCTTCTAGTTTAAGACCAAAAATTTACTTGCCAAAATTAAATATGATATACATGGTTAGTAGAGAAAACTGGAACGGTGGATTATCTCAGCAACCGCTAAATATAAATGAATCAAATTTTGTGCGAAGGAGTAACTGAACATGAAAAAATTAAAAAATTATATTTTTAAGGTTGCCAAGTTTATAGCTTTTTCTTTAGGTCGAAGAATTTTAAAATTTTTAATTTTTATTATTGTAATTATTTGCTTCTATCAACTTTATTATGACCTATAATTATCTTTTTTACTCCTGTCAATTACGAGAAGATATGGCATCAAATTTGAATACAAAAACGACCAGGTATGGTCAATTACCTCAAAAACGTTCCAACCTAAATTCGTCAAAATTGTTACAGGAGGAACTGGATGTTTTCACCCCGTACCAATTTTGACGAATATCGGTTGGATCGTTTGAGATAATTTACCATACCTGGTCGCTTTTATATTTATTTCGAAAAAGCATAATGCCATATATCCGAAATTGACGGGATTTAAAAAACGATAATTTTTAGGTTATAATAAAGTTGATTACAATAATTAAAAATAGGGTATTCCATTTAAAAATTAAAACATTTTTGATCTACAAGAAAACTATAAACTTGGCAACCTTGCAAAAATCTTTTTTATTTCTTTATGTCACGGTTGCTAAGATAATTCACCGCTCCGGTTTTCTACCAACACCTGTATGTTATAATGTCATTCTAAAGATTGTGTCTACCTTATGCCAGGCAGAACAAAAAGATAGCTATCATCGCTGTCATATTGTTATTTAAAATAATTTTTGAGTTATCGGGCCGTTAATTGGAATTACATTCAAAAAACCATGCAATATTTACTTGTATAAATAAATGTTCTTGACAAGCAGTCGAAATAATTGTACAGAAATTAGAAAGAAGCTCCTCACTTGTTGTTATTTCCTTGCACTACAAGGTAGCATCCTTCGAAACCACTGTCTGATTTGGCAATGCAGATGTTTACACTAGCCAGAGGTTTTTCTTTGAAATTAATTGAGATCAACAACCACTGACTAGTTTCAAACTAATTTGATTGTCATCAGTATAGTGTAGGCGATAACAAAAAAACTCCAGAAAAAATGTTTTAAGAAATAGAAATGGCATATGGTAGCTTATTTTCCATCCCGCCTTATGTCAACAATGTAAAAAAATAAGCGAACCTTTGGCTAGTGTAAAAAATCTGCATCGCCAGATGGGACAGTGTTCCGAAGGATGCTACCTTGCAGTGCGAGGAAATAACAGAGCAGTAAGGAGCTTTAGCTTTTTTGTTTATGCAATATTTTTTATTTGAGGGCCTTTGAAAGATTCTAAAATGATGAGAACTATACAAATGTACTAGGTGGGTGATTTTTGATATAAAAGATTGTCAAATAGTATAATACACCGCAGTGAAGAAAAATACATATCACCTAGTATTTCAAAGTTTTTAAATTGTTTTCCTATTTATTTAGGGAAGACAAAATAAAATTAAAATTTCATTTTTGGTAAATAATTCATTGTTGTAGAAAAATAGCGTACATTACTTGTGTGAAAATGACTTTCTTACACTCATGTGTAATAAAATCAGATTCTATATCTTGTAATGTAATATACTAAAACATATTTATTTATTCTTTTAATGGCAATATTAACTTCCCAAATTGGTCTTAATGGATATAATTTACCTTTTTTTATACAGTTTCTCCGCCTAAGTTCTCTACATATGGGAAACTTTTTTATTTTAATTTAACGAAAAAAATAAAGGTTCTCCTTATAGTAACTTTAAGAAGAAAGTAGCCGTATTTTTCAAAAATATCAAAAATTATTATAAAGGAAAAGTGTTGGTAAATAAAAATAACTCTTAAATATGCAAACTTGTTAATTTAAAAGAAAAAGCTTTTTTTTTAATTTTTACATTTTTGACAGTTCCTAGGCTTTCTTAGATATTACATTTCGAAATAAGTATTTTCAAATGTATAAATTTAAATTTTCATCGTTTAATTATTAAAAAATAAAAAAACTTTTTTGCAAATAAATTATTTTGCATATTTAAGAGTAATTTTTATTTCTAAACTTTTTTCTTTATGATAATTCTCGATATTTTTAAAAATAAGCGTACTTTTCTCTCGAACAAAGTTCATATTTCTTGAGATACCTTGTATACCACTGAAAATAATGGATTTCTAATGATTGCTTTTAGGTTTATGTACATGCAGAACTTTTCTAAAGAATAACTATTTTTTGTAAAATTAATTAAACTAAAGTTACCCATATGTAAAGAACTTAGGCAGACACGCTGAATAATTTACCCATAAATTGTAATATTCAATTTTAATTTATTTAGGTGGAAAATGTGGCACCGTATTTTCAATGCTAGTAACTGGTCTAATTGCTGCAAGTTGGTATGGTTGGCCAATGGCATTTTACTTATTTGGTGGCATAGGTATTCTGTGGTGTTTAGCAATGATGATTTTCGGTTATGATACACCGAGAGAGCATCCCAGAATAAGTAATGGTGAAAAGTCATATATTGAAAAAAGTCTGGGTTATACAGAAGGAAAGGTAAGTCCACAAATAAATTATTATACAGAGTGTTTCCTAACTAAGGTACAACACTTATATAGTACACATATGTCCAGAATTTTTTTATATCTTGAAGACCTTTTAGCCAATTTCGATAAAATCTGTTACACTTATTTAATGGAATAGGGCGCTTGTAAAGCCCTACCTAGATTAAGGTTACCAGATGCAGTGGCGGCTTAGTGGGCACTACAGCTAACATTGAAAAAAAAGAGTACACCACGGACTTGTTATAGGGTTTTTTCGATTAAGTCGTTTAAGATGCAACTTTTTAGTCCTTTGTATTTTCTTACACAGGAAATAATAATTTGCCTTATAATAAATGATTGCTATGTAATTTATCAAACATTTGCATTTTCCTTATTTGTCGGGTCAATAATGTTTTTTTTTTAATTTTGGATTTAATTTTATTTTGTTTAGGGATATCTTTTGAATGACTGAAAGTGGCTTAAATTTTTTTCTCAAAAGCAAAGCAGGATATAAAGAAAGTACAGCGGACTTAAAAGTTGTATTTTTATTGTTAAATTAGAAAAACATATAAAAACCCCATAGAAAATCAGTGGCTTACTTTTTCTCAATTAATTTTGGCTAGGGTGTATGTAAGCATCGCGCCTGCATGTGAAAGCTCACATTAATTTCATTGCATCCCTGTCTCTAGACACTTCGTTAACGACCCACTCTCTTTGGCTTCGAACGCAGGGCCGACCAAAAGCCTAGGACGTTTGTACGTCTCATGTGCAACGGAACTAAATAAGTGTACCAAATTTCATCTTAATTGATTTAAGGGTTTTAAGGATATTTTAAAATATTGACTTTTTTAAACTTTAACGTCCTGTGTCTTAGAATTAAAGCAGCTCCTGACATATTTAGGCTTAAAACAGACGGGACGGTTTTCGCCGACTTGGCAGCAGAGTCGGCGACGAAGCGGTGTAAAACACACGACTTGGCGAGCTGCGACTGCTGGCTGCAGAAAAATAAAATATTTCGTTGTCACATTTAGGTGAAAAGCATAGGATGCTGTATCCAACGGTGGGCGCCCCTAGCAATTGAATCGGTTATTTAAAAAACCTGCTGAGTGCACTTTACTGACTTTTTGAAAAACTACAATACACTTTTTATCTTTAAAATAAATACAGCTTTTGGCCTAAAAAATAAAATAATATTTAATAACTTCTGAAAACAAATGCCATTTGTATTAACTCTTAAATACTCATGCTTTGTTTTTTTAATTAAATATTTTTTGCACTTGACATGTTTCTGCAATAAAATAAAATCATACCGGGTCTCTAAAGTTGCGGAAAAAAGGGCTACCATAAATTCTCGAGGCTAAAATAGGACCAAACTTACCTTAGTCCAAAAGTGGATGATTTCGGATATACAGGGTGTTAAGAATTTGTTCTGGTTTTAGTTTTTATAAACAATTTGTGTTAGTAATGGGTGTATTCTTCACTCCTTCAAAAGTTATTTGCCGTTGTAGTTGAATCAAAAAGCAATTTTGTTTCCTTGTGTGATTTTTGCATTTTTAAATATCTAATAGGCCATAATTTTTTTGGATCAAGAATATGTAACTTAGCTTCAAAACTTTAATTCTTTTGCAACAGCGGCGGACTTTTATAATAAAAATAAAGCAATTTATAGAGCTTGCCCTATGCTTTCTCTCATAATGGAGTTACTTTTTGAACATGGTTCTCTTATAATTAGGAGCAACTCTTGAAAAGTTGCGTTTGACATCCAGGTAAAATTAAAGAATTTCTTTGGGTCTTCTTTAATTTCATTATATATAGTTAAGAAAAATCCTCTATTTTTCCTTTCACTAATCATCGGTTGAATTTAATATCTCAGTGTTTTTTTCTTTGTTTTACAATAAAGTAATCCCACAGGTACCAAAAAAATATATCATTATCACTTTTACCATACGAACTCATCTTACTCCAACATCAATATAAACTTGACAACAACAGAAACACTTTTATCCAGCTAGCAGTTGCGGCTCGTCGAGGTCGTGTGTTTAACAACGCTTTGTCGCCGACTTGTCAAAAACCGCCTCGTCTGTTTTAAGCCTTACATAGAAACTTTTTTTTATATATATGTTAGGATCAAACACCGATTTCGGCCAATGGTCGAAAAATACGGCCAAAACGCATTCTGGTCACTAACCTATTACCAAAGTCCGAAAAATCGCTTTCCGGCCGTTTATTATAGACCAGAATTCATTTTGGATCTTTTAAAATTAAAAACAAAAAGCGATTTTGTACGTGTCTCAACTTGTAATTCGTAATCGATGTAGGTTGGTTAGTTCTGGTTAGCTCTAACCAGAACTAGAACCAGAACCAGAACTAACCAGAACCAGAACCAGAACCAGAACTAACCAGAACCAGAACTAACCAGAACTAACCAGAATGCTTTCAGGCTAACTGCGAAAAGTCAATACGCATTCTGGCAATTTCAAAATCCAGAACGCGTTCTGGTATACATTAAATAGCCGGAAAGCGATATTTCGGACATTGGCAATATGGTGGGGGCAGAACGCGTTTTGGCCGTATTTTTCGACCATTGGCCGAAATCGGTGTTTGATCCTAACATATATATAAAAAGGTATAAGAAAGCACCCCTTTTTTCTAGTTTTTTTATCGTAGTTAGGAAATACCCTGTATATACATACAGTGCAGGTGTTTTACCAAAGAAATAAAATAAAAATCAAGAAAAAAATTATTTAACCATGATTTTTTCAGGCACATAAAGTTCCCTGGAAATCAATTTTAACTTCAGTACCAGTATGGGCCTTGTTTATAGTTCAATCCGGTAATAACTTTTGTTTTTATACGTTACTTATTCAAATTCACTACTTACATGAATTATGTAATGGGCTTTGATATGAAGCATGTAAGTAAACATCCCGTAAATATTATAAAATTTTAGAAGTATTAAGTATCTACATTGTTATCCTAATAAGATAAATTACTAATACTTTAAAATTTATTTCTTAGTCTAATAAATTATACAAAGTGATCTACTAGCAAAGACAATAGTAGTGAAACTACAATTGTCTTTGCTACTAGTTAAAATAAAAGTTAAGTTTTTAACAAACAGGCAAAGTTAAAAATATCATGAAAAGTTAATCGTCCAATTCTCCATGATATATTCTTTATAACCAAGCTAAAAATTCGCTATTGTAATGGTTTCGGCAAAACCACTACTGTTATTCTTTCATTCTCAGGGTGTGTTTTCGGGTTTAAACCTCGATATGGGCCCGACAACGTGCCGCTCTTAGTACAGTATAACCCGGATATTATTTACCCAGTTGTTTTCTCCAGACGTTCCAGAGCCTAACTTTGGGCGATCTTGGCGCTTTTTCTTTGCTATTGTATGCATCTGAAGTCCACAAGTCTGTTAAAGGGGACGGGTTAATGGCTTCAATCCCTGTCCCCAGACACCTTATTAACGACCCGCGCTCTTCAGCTTCAGACGCAGGGCCGACCCAAAGTTCGCTCAAAGCGTTACCCTTATTTTCCATATATAATGATATGATGTGCTTGACGCCTATGTTGGGCGGTCCTGGGCACTTTTGCTGAGGAGCGCGGATAAGTATGTCAACGGTGGTAAGTTATTAGCCTTCATCCCTGTCTTCCAATACCCCGTTAACGACCCGCGACCTTCAGCGTCTGGCGCAGAGTCGACCCAAAGCTCGTCAAAATATAGTGTTTTGGGTCTCCAATTGCCGTATTGATTATAATGATTTAATTTTAGTAATTACTTTATTTATTTTTATCAACTATAATTTTTTAGAATAGCTTCTGGTCATCAGTACCATATCTGATGTTTTGGCTTTTAAATTTTGTTTTTGCACCAATATAGGACTTTATTATTAATAAACATTATGTAACTAGAAGTACAGCAAGGAAAATATTTAACTCTATAGGTAAGTGAAAATATTATATTTTTGGTAGGATCTTAAACACACAATATTTAGCTTTTAAAAAAGTATTTACCAACGTTAAACAATGTGAGTTGGAAATAAAGATATTAACTGTAAAGTAAGTAAGAGCGATTTAAAATTTACCAAAAAAAATGCCCAAATTGCAGTTAAATTGAGCAGCAGTTTATTAGGGTTAATTGTTAGGTACAGTGAGCACCACAGCCATCCTGTACCAAATTTATGCCCAATCAATTTAAGAAAATTTAAGATATACAAAACTTTATTGATTGTGCAAATTTAATAAACCAAAAATGTCTAAAACTATTACACCCTTGCCATACAAAATAAAACAAAATACAATGAATAAAATGTATATATGAATTATAAGTAGTTAAAATAATTATTATAATATAACAACTTTTATTCTGTTAGGTCTTGCAATACCTGCAACTGCTTTGGTAGCACTGGGTTTTACAGGATCAGACCAAAGAACACAGGCTGTTACACTTCTAATAGTGGCAGTTGGTTTTAATTCAGCGTGTTTCTCTGGATTCGCTGTTAATCACATAGATTTGTCACCCAATCATGCTGGAATTTTGATGGGTTTAATAAATGGAGTGTCGCAAATTGCTGGAATAATTTCACCTTTAATGGTACAGTTTTTTGTCACGGACCAGGTAAGTAAAACGTAATTATTAATTTATTTAACAAAATGTTACAAAATGTTTACTTATAAGAAATTTGATTAAACTGAAGTTCGTTTCAACAGTGACCCACAAAAAGTTCGCAATATATGGGAAATTTTTGAATTGAAAAAACCAAGATGAACCACAGAAAAGGGTGTTAGAACACGAAATATAAAAAAGAAACTCCAAGGGTAAAAAATGCTTGGAAATAAAGTTCGTTTTAAGATCTTTTTAATGGTTATATAATATACACGGTGCCTCATTAAAAAAAAACAAAAGAAATCCACTCTATATATTATCACCAGTGTCGCCGTTAAAAAGATCTTTATAAGAGCTTTAAGAAAACACCACATTAGGTACATCTGACTTTATAAGTTTTGGAAATATGGGCATCCAAATCAGCCACACCTTTCAATTCGCCTGGAAGGTACTTGTGCTCATCGAAAACGCCTCTCAATTTTTTTTTCAAACCTTACTATGAATGAACCGAATTCTAGCAAAATTTTAAATTTACAGCTTCAAGTTTTTTGTTTTTATTATTTTTTTAAACATTTAAAAATATACAGGGTGATGATGTGCACGGCTGATGCCTGCCAGGTGATAATTTTCGTACTTAGCATGCTATGACTCATCACTATACAAATTTCCAGCCTTACAGGTCTAACTTTACTCAAAGGGATCACTAGCTCTCCTACTATAATGTTCTACTTATATAACTGATTGGCATGTTTCCGAAGAGCCATCGTGCTCGGATCATCGCCACATA